>JAIUZE010014995.1:0-49640 GCA_022085475.1 Heliosperma pusillum | reverse complement strand
CCCTTCATGTCTCATCTCTTGTATTCTACAATCCCATTACTCAAACACAACCTCTTGATATGACTCGTTTAAAGCTAGCCCTTTCTGAGACACTTAGCCATTTCTACCCTCTTGCAGGTCGATGCAAAGACGACTCAACAATCATTTGCAACGATGAAGGGGTCCTCTTTATTGAGGCGCATGTGAATTGCTCTCTTTCAGCTGTTCTTAGCTCACCTCAGAAACTTGAACTGTTGAGTAAGTTTGAATTCTGCCCTCCTAAGGATATTCTTAGTACTGGTAAGCAACACATTTCGGAACTGGTACACTTGGCGTTTCAGGTTAATGTTTTCAGCTGTGGCGGAGTTGTGATTGGGTGTTACATGCTTCACAAGATCTTGGATGGGACGTCATTCGGTTTATTCTTCAGGCATTGGTCTGCCCTGGCGAGAAAGAACTATGGCGGCTTGATTCAACCCGACTTCAACTCGACTGTCACTGTATTCCCTCCTTTTCATCCCGAACAACAAGAAAAGGAGGAGCCTGTAAACCCTGACTATAAGTATTATATCCCTACTGATGACAGTTTGAAGATAGTCGGAAAAGGGTTCATTTTCAGTGATGCGGCATTGACCAAACTAAAGGCCATGGCTGCCAGCGAACACGTCCCAAACCCATCGAGGTTTGAGTCTGTACTCGGGCTCATCTGGGAACAATGCTTAGCTGCCGAGTCAGCAGAGACAGCCGATGCTAACCGTACTGAGCTTCCTGTGCTTCTCTTTGCTGCTGACATAAGGAAAAGGGTTGGCCCTCCCCTGTCTGAAAAATTCAATAGGTAACCTTGTGGCTAACCCGATTGCAATTGGTAAGACGGGTGTACGCCTTCCTGAACTAGTTGCAGAAATCCATGATGCAATTCTGAAGGTGAAGGATGAGACAGTGAATGAGTTTATAACTAGTGGGGCCGAGGCTGTACTCGCTCACCGAGGAAAGTTAGGGGGTTATTTAGCAGGGTACAGGAAAGGCACCTACTTGGTTTCAAGCTGGTGTAGAAACGGGTTGAGTGAGGCAGATTTTGGGTTTGGTAAGCCGAATTGGATTGTTTTTCCTATCACTGATGGGGAGATAATTCCAGCGCGTAGGAATTTCATTTCATTGACGGATTATAATGATCCTAATAGTACAAGCGGAACTGCAGCATGGATTTACTTAGAGGATAAAGAGATGCAGATTCTTGAGTCTAATCAAGAATTCCTTGCTTTTGCTTCTCACTGGGAGTAATGAAATGTCATGAACCTTTAGGATGTGTTCAGGAGAGCTTTTGTTCTTATACTGTGATTTGTGCTTGTTTTCTTGTCTTCGAGCTGTTGAAAGCAAACCGTGTTAATCTCTAACCGTTGCGAATAAGGCCTGGTTATGGTTATTTATCATACCCATACCCAGGTCTATAGCCATGGATACTTATACCATTTTAAATCATGCATGGTAACGCAGCCTAGTTGTCACAAAAGACACGCATATGATGTATATGATCTATACCAAGCGAGTTGAGGAAAGTCTTTAACCAAATTAATTCGCTAGTTAATGTTGCCATCACTCGATATTCAGCCTTTCCTGATGATCTCGCGATCGTTCCTTGTTTCTTTAACTTTCCACAAAATGGGTGTACTACCCAACGCTACAAAGTACTCGGTTAAAGATCGTCTAGTCAATGGACAACTTGTTAAAGGTCTTAGGTCAAACAAGTCAAACACAAATTCACATCTTAATACCAATTGATCAATGAAATTTGGTTCCAATTAATAATCTTAATTACCTTAACCTGAATTAGCTATTTCGTTAAATGCCTAGCCGGTGATTCGATTTGAAGTTAGCGGTGGCAAAAAATTTCAATAAGAGCGAACGAGTAATAGAATAATACTATAATAGTATAATGTACCTCAAAAAATGAAAATTTAAACTAAATTTTTTAGAATTTTCATATGCCGGTATGGGCAGCGCCTCTACTATCCTCTCCCTCGCTCCACCACTGTGCCTAGCCACTTACTATTGCGTCATAAGTCCAATCGGCTTCTTTTTATATACGGAGTATACATCGTCCTAAATAGTACTGAAATCAATAGTATTATTTGGATCGATCAATACTTCGTATATAAATATACGAGACTCTTACTTCTCCGTAATATAATATGTTAATTCACCTATTCACGCGTGTTTGAACCGTGAATAATGCATAAATTGACCTACACAAGCTGAATTTTGGAATCGATATAATAGTTCTTTGGCAAATGGTGATCAAAATAAAAGAAATAAGAATTGAGAAGAGAAAAATCAAAATCCCATAAACAAAAATTACAAATTCTCATTTGTGACGGGCACAGACCTCCTACATCCGATTAAAATAACAGCAAGTGGGAAGCAAATAGGAAAGAGGGTTGTGAGAGATCACAAACTTATGACCGTTACAAGAATTGCTGAACCGAAAAATCAAGCATTGATGTATCTTATGTCTAAACAGTTATTTGAAAATTGATCTTTATTCTGTCGAAGCGATTAGTATCATTTGAGCCTAGAGATTCATCAATTAATTATTGGTGGTTGTTAGTTGTTAGTTGTTAGAAACTGATAATTTGGGTAAATTTAAATACTGAATTTGTTGAATAATAATGGATACTAGTTGTTGGTGATTTTCACTCATTAATATTTAAATCATAGCTGGTCCACTGCTCAGATACGGAGCACTTCCTACTTCAGTTGCATTCACACGTTCTTGTATTGAGAGGTCAAAAATCCTTGTGTACTCCGAGAGGACGGTTCTTCGGAGAACAGGAGAATTTTTTTGAGATGTATATTTTAATTTCAATAATTGGAGGAAATATCAAATAATTCATGATTTTCCTTTAGATGAACTATTTTGGTGTGAAACAATAAGATGGGTTTTGATACCAGTTTATAACCAAATGTGACCACTTTTGGAAAACAAGTTAACCTAAGCTGTAACACTAGCTGAACCATTTTGGTTACATTTGAATATAAAACAATCATAAAACCCCGTCTTACTGGTCAGTCATAAATGGTCCGTCTGAAACAAGAATTTGCCGTAATCCATTAATTTAGAAATTTCATGATTCACGTGTTTTTGTTCCTGTGATAAACAATCAATCAATATCAATATATATATATAAAAGAGACTTTTTTCAAGGCACGTGAGAGACTCCACCTTTATAAAAACTCTTTCGATAATTGTTTCCAATAAAAAATAAAAAATAAAAAATATTTTAATACAAGATTTGTAACTCTTTTTGGAAATTGTTCTTTTTGGAAACTGGATTATAATATCACGTTGAAACTGGACTATACTAAGAAATAATATTTCAATAACCATATGATATCACATTAACTTCTTAAAAACAATAATGTAATACAAAAAAATAAAATTAGATAATTTTATTATATTCCTATTCCTATAACCTATGATATCATGTATCTTTTTAATACAAAAATTAAATTTTTTTTGGAAAATATTATACTTTCCAAGTTTTGTAAAAATCAATTCATATTATTAGTTTTAATTGCTTAAAATTCTTATTGTTAGATACTATTAATTAATTATTAATTATATATATATATATATATATATATATATATATATATATATATATATATATTATAAAAGATGATTTTTCAAGACATGTAGTAGTCTACAAGTTTTTTTAAAACAGAGAGTCCAACTTTTTAAATAAACTACCTAAAATAGTTTTTAATGAAAATATATTTAAAGATAATAAAAAAAAGATAAAGTATTGTATATATCACATCTCAAGTTATAAAACAACCGTGTAAGTAATCTTTTATGGAAGTTTATGATAAGAGTTTTAGTAGGATATAATCTCAAAGAAAGCAAATATAATAAACCATTAAAATAATACCAAGCACTATAAGAATATTCTCTATATAAAACGCATCTTACCCCTCTTCAAAAAACTAAACTACACTTTTTAGATTGTGATAATATATTTTTGCTTTGTATTGCATGTTTGCATCACATTACTTTTGTCTTTCCTACCCTATTTTTATAGTGTGAGATCTAATGTTGTACTTTTTATTTGTTTGTTTTTCAGGAAGCAATAAACGGATAGTTTAAATGACAGGAATTGCAGCGTACATTTTTTTACTATCATCATAACGGTGATATTGGTGGTAAGTCGATAAGTACACCCTCTTATTATGAATGTCTTTATATTATATCGACTTACCTATGATCACTTTTATAGTTGTTATCATGTCTGTAAAGAAGTATATCGAGTACAAAAGTTGGTTACACCCTTTGTTTTAGTCAATTCTTACCATACCTATAAAAGATGGTAGGAATAAATTCTATAAAATATAGAAATTAATCTATAAATCTTAATTAATAACCCTATATAAGGTTTTACGTAACCATTATGTCGTCATGAGTACCTATTAAGAGTATAGGGCGTTAACCAGTAAGTGGATTGTACCTCTGATGTACTACCACATAGAATATAGTTTTTGAGCTTTATAATAAAGTTTTTGAGTATAGTATAGTTTTACTATAAAGTTTTTGAGTTTATTAATTTGAACATTAAGCTCAAAAAAATTACAATAAAACTCAAAAAACATTTTATATATAAGATATAAAATTTAATTTATAAACTTTAAAAAGCTCGAAAAAAATGTACAAAAACTCAAAATCATACTACTCTGAGGTAGTACCTCCGATGTATAATCCTTTTTCCCGGCGTTAACGCGTTATAATTTGAAAGGAATTTCTTATATTGTAAATACATATAAGAAATATATATTTTCCAGCTACTACTATCCTTAAATTAAGGAGATTTCAATGATCAATTTTTTTTACAATAGAATTCAAACTATTAGAGTATATATACTAATTTGTGAAAGTCAAAATTCTAAAAATGAGATTTCTTTTTGGTTTCCATTAGTATTATGACTTTTTCTTGTGAATACAATTTTATACCCCGTAATTTTGAAGTTTTAATGTATTTACTAGCGTTAACCCCGTGCAGAAAATGCACGGGTTGTAATTAATAAAAGGCGTTCTTATCTTATACATGATTATACTTGAATTTTGTTTATTGTTATCGTGAAACAAAGAACAACTTGAATGTATTAAAGTAAAATATAAGTATATGTATATAAGTAGTAATATGTTTTTATCAGATAAATTTTAAATTAACGTTCAATTAAAAAATCGATAAAATTTAATATATTTTGTTAATATAACGTGATTTTCATACATTCAAACCAATATAATAATTTTTACCAATATAATGAACAAATAAATATCTTATATCAACGTGAATGAAAATAACTGTATGTTCTAACATAATATGATTTCTTACGGTGTATACATACACGATACATTTTGAAACTTATACTATGATTTTTGTATTAGATATTAGTATTAGTAATTGTGTCATTTGTATGCAATTATGTAGTTTATTTACAATATTCGTAATTGTAATATGTAAATTTTGGAGTCTAAATTTTAATTCTAGGGAATGTAATAATTTGTGTTTATAATATCTTTTTACGAATGTGCAAATGAGATTTAAATAATGATACCCGTATTAAACTATGTAATTATTCATTAGATGTTATGTTTAATAAAATATAGTGTAGTGTAATGTAACACATTGAAATAATGAATGAAATTTATAAAAGTAGGAGAGAGTAAATAATAGTGAATGAAGGAGAGAGACTAATTAATTCTTAAGTATAAACATGGGGGTCCAACATTACTAAAAACTTGATAAATCTTTTTTTTTCCATCGACCAATAAGAATGCTTTAAATGTTTTCGCTTTTATATATAGTAGATTTGGGTTATTAACTTGCTAAATTATGATAATGATTTTGTTTTACCTTTTATACAAGGCAATACACGGAGTACCAGCAGTCAGATAACTGAATTCATGTTTTTCCTATTTTTTAAAATAACGGATTTTATTTGTAAGTGAGAATTTATGGCCAAGAAGCAACACAGAACTTTCCTTTGCCACCAAAGAGCAAACCTCTTTGAGTCTTTAATATACAAAATATACATATACATAATTTCTACACTGAATATACATTTCGATTCTCATATATATGTGTTATTCTATAATTCAGTGTTTTTATAGGCATTATTTTAGTCCTATTGTCATTATGTAAGGAATGCGGTAGATTTTAGTTGTATTTTTTACTTCATATGGTAGCATAAGTGACAATTAAGTCGTTATATACGTACTTAAATATAGCATAATTAAAACCATATGGAACTCAAGAATTTTACAAAAGAAATTAATATTAAACGAGCAAAAAAGATCGTATACTATTGTGAAGTTTAGTCTAAACAGGATATAAACATGCAAAATTTATTATAGTAGAATTTAAAGGACCTCTAAATAATATAAATTTATCTTAAACTTGGAGACTACCACCTACCTATTATTTTTTTTTTTTATTAATCAACAAGTTAAATGCAATATCAAAGGTAATATTATAATTACATATATAAGTAGGATTGTGATTGTGATTGTGATTGTGATTATAATAATTAAAAGAAGAAACAAAAAAAAAGAGAAAAACTTCCTTATGAATCTGAGACTCTGAGTTTGAACAGAATAGTAGTATACACGGTAAATATTTAATAAGCTCACACAAAATCAATAGTGAAAACGTAATATAAGTTTCCTAACATTGTTCTGAGATAAGATAATAAAAACCTTTATACCACACTTTTTTTTATTTTGATTTTTAATTAAAATAATTATCAAACTACTTCTAACTAATCTCATAGGGTGTCAGGGTGAGATGTACAACTATTACATCATATACTCATTTGAATAAGCCAGACACTAATTCAGGGAGTAAATTTATAAATGTTTGATCGTAATTAATCCCCATACAAATAAAATATGCGTAAGTTTTAGTGATACGGGTACATTTTTGGGTAATATGTGCACAAACTTAATTTGAACTAATTTTGCATCGTTTAAAAAAAACCTACCCGCCGCATTAATGGTTATTGCACTAAGATTTAGTTCAATGTCATATTATTATTATAATTATTATGGTTAGATTAGAAAAACCTAAAAAAAATTACAATGTAACTCAAAACTTTATAAGACGCTCCATAAACAATACACATATGCTAAGTTAGATTTAATATGATTGTACAATACAATTATACCTATAAGAGCATCTCCAATGGTTCTTTTGGAGGACTTGCTTGCAATATTTAAAAAATATCAAGCATGTAGGTTACCATTGGAGGAAGAATTTGTATGTGTAGCTTGCAAGCATGGTAGCTTGTGCAAGCTACATGGCTAGGTTTATAAAAAAATTAAAGTAAATTTTTTCATTGGTTAAAAGCAATAGTGTGGGCCCATACAAGCTACAACATGTTGTAGTCTACCATTGGAGCAGTTTGTAGTCGAAAAGCAACGTAGCTATAAAAATCGATGTGGCAAATCAAGCGACAATGTAATGTAGTTGTCCATTGGAGATGCTCTAAGGGTCCATTTTTTTCAACTAAACCTTGAACATCATGACACATTGCATGCCGTTCTACAAATTTTAAGTTACAGAGTAGTAACTAATAAGTCATATTTTAAGTGTAAATTATAGAGTTAACAAAAAAGAATTCATGCAATTATATTACTATACATTATTTAATACTTTGACCTATACTAAATGTCTATTCTACAAAAAGAAAAATTAAAATTAAGTTAGAGTGTTGTACAAACGGCGGGAAATAATGACAAAAATATCAATAATCACTCCAATTCAGATTTATATTTAGTTTTATTAACATCGTACGGGATAAATACATATGATTAAATAAGGTTTATGTTAAATTGTACAGGGTCAAATTAATAACTAAGAATAAGAATGTCATCACCTTTTATCGATAATACTAAAGACACGAGCGTCATCCTAATAAGTCAATTTTAACAATGGATCAATGGACACGGTTATATCTCAATAATTATCCAATTTTCTAAGCCCATTGAAGACGTACATTAATGTTATTTGATACTGTATCCATACTAATTAAGTGGATATTATAAAATTTCATGTTCACCCTTCTGTGACTTTACAAGTTTCGTACATATACATTTTGTCAGAGTAGAAAATCGAAAGACCCAATGAAAAAGTAGCACATTCGTGTGAAATACACTAACATACCTATGCCACAATGCCAATTTGTGTGCACTACGCGAACAAGGGTGTTCGTGGACGGTCTTTATTCCAGTGATTAAGATCGCTAGATAAATTGAGTAAGAAGGTTAAGCGACGTTCAAGAAGTAGGCTGATTAATTTTGTTAACTAAAAGCGTATCATTCCCCTAAAAAGTCAAAATAATATCAAATTTAACGATTGTGATAAAATTTAATTATTGTATAATCAAATGAAAATTTAATTAATGTCAGTAACTCAGTATTATGTTGTTAAAAGTTACTTCCTTCGTCCCAATTATTTGTTTGTCTTTGATTAAAATACATCTCACAAAGAATATAAAAGGTAAATAAATGAATGAAACGGAGGGACTAATAAGTTAATGTTCAAAATTTATAGGTACTTAAAGTTACTCTGTAATAAGTTAAAACGTCAAATTTAAAAGTGTATTTCTATAAGTTGATTGTTATAGAAAATTTTAAAAAATGACAATAATGTAGACCTGTGCATCGCACGGGCATAAAATCTAGTTCATGTTATATAAGCAAGTTCTATTTCCCTTATGTTGATCATCTAAGTAAGCATTCTTGGGGGAAAAAATGGAGACAAGCTTGTTAGAATTAGAAGTGAAAATCATATCTAGAGAAACTGTAAAACCATCGACACCGACACCGTCTCATCTCCGAACCTTCAATCTATCTATGGTTGATCAAATATCACCTACCATGCATGTCTCATCTCTTATATTCTACAATCAAACTACTGAAACACAGCCTCTTGATATTACTGTTTTAAAACTAGCCCTTTCTCAAACACTTGTCGATTACTACCCTCTTGCAGGTCGTTGCAAAGACGAATCAACCATCATTTGCAACGACGAAGGTGTCCCGTTTATTGTAGCACATGTGAATTGCACTCTTTCAGCTGTTCTTGGCTCATCGAGTACACTCGACTTGTCAACCAAGTTTCAATTCTTACCTCCTATGGATATTCTTAGTACTGGTGAGCAACACATTTCGGAACTGTCACACTTGGCATTTCAGGTCAATGTTTTCCGCTGTGGCGGAGTTGTGATTGGTTGTTACATGCTGCACAAGATCCTGGATGGGATCTCATTTGGGTTATTCTTACAGCATTGGTCTGCCCTCGCGAGAAACAAGTTTGACGACGACTTGAACTTGACTCAACCGGACTTCAAATCCACTGTCATTGCATTCCCTCCTTATCAGCATCATCCAGAACCGCAACAAAAACAGCAGGACCCGGAGCCGGAGCAGGAGCTGGAGCCAGAGCTAGAGCCAGATAAATCTTCCTTTGAAACTTATATTCCGACTTATGACAGTCTGAAGAAAGTGGGAAAAGGGTTCATTTTCAGTGAAGTGGCATTAACAAAACTGAAGGCCATGGCAGCCAGCAAACACGTTCCAAACCCGACAAGGTTCGAGTCTGTGGTCGGGTTCATATGGGAACAATGCTTAGCTACTGAGTCAGTAATTTCTAAGCATACTGAAAGTCCTGTGCTTTACTTTTCTGCTGAAATGCGGAAAAGAATTGGCGCACCACTGTCCGAAAACTCAATAGGTAATCTTATAGCTAACCCAATTGCCTTTACTAAAACAGGTGCCAGCCTTCCTGAACTAGTTACAGAAATCCATGATGCAATTCTCAAGTTGAAGGATGAAACCGCGAATGAGTTTATAAGTGGCGGGGGTGATGCAGTACTCACTCACCGAGCAAAGTTAGACAGTTACTTTGCAGGGTACAAGAAAGGCAGCTACTTATCGTCAAGCTGGTGTAGAAACGGGTTGAGTGAGGCAGATTTCGGGTTTGGTAAGCCGAGATTGATTGTTTTTCCTGTCATGAACGGGGAGGTAATTCCGGTCCGTAATTTAATATCATTTACTGACTATAATGATCCTGAAGGTAAAAATGGAATTGTAGCATGGATTTACTTGGAGGAGAAAGAGATGCAGATTCTTGAGTCTAATCAAGAATTCCTTGCTTTTACTTCTAAGTGGAAGTAATGAAGTCATTGGCGTATCTAAGGGGGTTCAGTGGATGCATCTGAATTGGAACAATTCATTTTCCAAAAGTAAATGCATACTTTGCAATAAAGAAATACAATACTTAAGTTGTTTTTTTTATTTTTTCTTTGAATGTCATGTGTAATGTGTTCAATTCTTTTAGTGAATAATTTTTGTTCAATGTTATTTTATATTTGTTTCTTATATATATTTTCTCCAATCAAAGAGGAAAATTTCGTGCTAGAACGCCTAGAAGTTTATAGTAACAAAAAATTAGGCACCCCGTCCGGTAAACTATGTTGTGGACCAGGGAGCATGAAATGTTTCCAAGTTGATTATTCATTCGGTGTTATTTATTTATTGTTATTTATTGTTATTTATTTTTTTTATTTTTTTTATTCTTTACAAAGTATTTTGTATGTTATTATTGTCAATGATGATTTCGTCATTAAGTAAGATAAGTATTAATTATTTTTAAAGGGAAACATAAACTATTATTGTCAATGATGATTTGGTCATAAACTATTATTTTACTGTACGTAGGTTCGATGGAATGGCATTCCCTGTATCCTTAACTAATTCTGAGCATATTAATACGTTGCTTGCCGATGAGCTGTCATATGATAAAAATTCTTTGCGTGAAGAGCATAAGAAGCTTTTATCTTCAATGACGATTGAGCAACGTAAGGTATACGATGAAATAATAGAGGCGGTTGGAAGTGGCAAAGGAGGCGTGTTCTTTGTTTATGGATATGGAGGGACAGGGAAAACTTTCATATGGAGAACATTATGCGCTGCACTACGTAGTACAGGAGATATTGTCCTACCTGTTGCATCAAGTGGTATAGCTGCCATCTTACTCCCAAGTGGTCGAACAACTCATTCTCGATTTGGGATTCCAATTAATGTTGGTGAGAGTTTTACGTGCTCAAGAATAAAACCCGGAACAGATTTATCAGAGTTGTTGATAAAGACAAAACTTATAATTTGGGATGAAGCTCCAATGACACATAAGCATTGTTTTGAGGCTCTTGATAGGAGTTTAAGGGACATCATGCGATTTTCCGATAACGTCGACCATGATCAACCATTTGGAGGGAAAGTGGTTGTCTTCGGCGGGGATTTTCGGCAAATACTACCAGTGGTCCCAAAAGGTAGTAGGGCAGATATCGTTCACGCTTCTCTATGCTCATCTGATATTTGGTTTTCTTGCAAGGTAAACTGTTTATATCATTTTTAAAACGCAATATTCATCGACTATTTTATTATTAATAATCTTTTTTTAAACGTGTTATTTTTTTATATACAAAGGTATTAACATTAACGAAGAACATGCGTCTACAATGTGGAAGCTCTAATTCTAATGAGGATGAAATAAGAGAATTTTCAAATTGGATTCTAAATGTCGGGAACGGGGTAGCAGGAGGTGAAAATGACGGTGAAATTGATTTAGAACTCCCAAGCGACATTCTTATTACTGATGCAACTGAACCAATTGCTGCAATTGTTCACAACACCTTCCCATCTTTTTGTGAAAATTTCAAGAATTCGGATTACTTGCAAGAGAGAGCAATTCTTGCCCCTACTCATGAGATCGTAGAGATGGTGAATGATTTTTTTATGTCTCTTATTCCTAATCCGGAAAAAGTTTACTTGAGTTCATATGAGATAAGTAAAGATGAGGGCAATACAGAGATACATGAGATATATTCTACTGAATTCTTGAACTCTATTAAATGTTCGGGTCTTCCGAATCATGAGTTAAAGTTGAAGGTAGGAGCCACAATTATGCTACTGAGAAATATTGACCAACCCCAAGGATTATGTAATGGTACTAGATTAGTGGTCACCAATCTTGGATCGCGAGTTATAAGGCCAACAGTCTTAACTGGCAGTAATAAGGGAGATAGAGTACATATAGCTAGAATCACATTAACACCTTCAGATGCGACAAAATTTCCGGTTAGGTTTGAGAGAAGATAATTCCCAGTGGTTGTATGTTTTGCGATGACAATAAACAAAAGTCAAGGCCAATCCTAGCACATGTTGGTTTATATCTTCCGAGGCCTGTCTTCAGTCATGGTCAGCTTTACGTTGCTATATCAAGGGTAACCAGCAAGAAGGGGCTCAAAATTTTAATTTGGAATAATGAAAGTGGTACATGTAATACAACTACCAATGTTGTGTACCATGAAATATTTCAATATCTGTAAAGTTATTACATGTATGAAGTTGACATAACTAATGTTGTTTTGGTTTTAGTAATTTGACTTATCAGCGTAGTTTGCAATATTTTAAAGTGTGCTCTAAAAAACTTGAGAAAATGACAATGTAGGTAGATACCAAATTAAATATATTTTTAGCGAATATGTCTAAAATAAAGACCAAACAATTATACTTAAAAACCCATATTTATAAACATTTATAATTCCCGTGCATTCCTGCACGGGTTACACACTAGTTATTTTTTAAAGGGAAACATAAACTATTATTGTCAATGGATGGATCACCTAACTTATATTTCTAAAGTGTAGAAAAAAATCTTTTATTTGGAATTATTTGTCTCCACGGTTCACACAATTCAACTCGACCCAAATATTTACAATCACATATATTTATATTCTTTAAAGAACTTGATAATAATATATCTGAAAATAACTCAACTCGATCCGACGTGACCCAAATTTGCCATTATAAGAATAGAAACCCACAACTTGATAAGCTAGTTACGATTTTATATAAATAGGTACAAAATTGAATAGTGATTTTGGGCGACAATTAACAGTAAAAGGGTAAAAAAAAAAAAGACATATAAAGGGGTACAAAAACTTATTCTCTCAAATTACAATAAATTAGTGGGACATTGTCTCTCCTAGATCTGGCAAAAGCAACTCAACCCGAAAAGGTTAACCGAGACCCGAAATTGACACGAACTACAACACATGAATGTGAGCCGAAACTCGAATCGACGCGACCCGAACCGAGCATGGCTCGAGCTTTCTTGACTCATAACTGACCCGATTCGAAAATGACTCGATCGGGAATCACCCAACCCGAAAATGACTCGAGAAAACATAATTCTAATTTAACCGAAAAGACTTGACATGACTTTTTTTTCTCTTATTCATTGATCGAATATGACCCGACCTGAAATAACCCAATCCGATTGACCCGAATATGACCCGACCTAAATAACCCGATCTGATTGACCAAAAAAAACTGACCAACAAACACGAAACATACCTGAAATCCGAAATGACCCGACCCAAACCGAGTTGGCCCAAAATCAATGAGAGATTCGAACTGACCCACCCGAGCTGGCCCGACCCAAACCCAACCCGATTGACCCATTTGCCAAGTCTTCGCCCAAGTTTTAGTGTTCCTCAAATTAGAAGAATTTCTGAGATTCATTTGCATTGATTAGCTTGGGTTAAAACTGTAATCTATTGTGTGATCAGTTGAAGATCTTCTTAGGTGCAACTTCATGCAAGTAATTCCCTCTCATTTGGTATCATTCCTTTCTCTCTTTTTATTTATTGCTTTTATTTTAATTAAATTTTATGTTTATGTTGATTTAAGTGATTAAATGGGTTATATAGTTTACATCTTTGTAGTTGAATAGGCTTAGAAACAGGAGGGAATGTAGTAGTTATGCTCTTATGCGTGCCCTTATCTTACTGATTCAAACATTTTTATACGATATGGTTGTATAATTTCTGAGTTTTATAATAAAGTTTTCGAGATTTGTTTTAATGATTATGAGTTTTACTATAGAGTTTTTGAGCTCGTTCAGTTAATCATTAAACTAAAACTTACAATATTGCTCAAAAACTACAAGTATAACTGCAGTTAATTTTAAGTTTTGACGTCAAAAAGATAAAATATGAAGTAACAAAAAACTTTAAGAGCTACTCCATGTAAGTGCTATTAAAGGGGTTTGATAGTAAACATCATATGGTGTTCCTTTTTCTGTTGAATCATATACTTCAATTATTCAATACATGTCACTTTCCATGTGTTTGAAATTGTAAGAATTGTAGGTTATATCAATTACACCCTCCGTCTCAATCATTTGTCTACGGTATTTTATTTTTCATGAAGGGTATCTTAATTAATGGTAAACAAATGATTGGGAGTGACGGAGGGAGCATCGTTATGAGAATTCAACAGAGTTCTCATGTGAAAATTGACTGGGATTAATTTTAGACTTGTTTTATTATAGTTGATTGAGACTACATAAAACTTTAGGATGTATTAGCACACCTTCATTGAAACTGCCATTTAGTTGAGTCAAAATTGTCATTTTTCAAAAGGTTTTCAAATCCCTGTGGGTTAAATTATTGCAGGTAATCTCATTTACTCAACAAAGAACTCCGTTTATAAGCAAGTCGTCAAGTAAGCATTCGTAGAATAAATGGAGACGCCTTTGTTTGAACCAGATGTTAAGATCATATCAACAGAAACTGTGAAACCATCCACTCCGACACCGCCTCATCTCCGAACCTTCAATCTTTCCATGATTGATCAAATATCAGTTGCCATTCATGTCTCATCTCTTTTATTCTACAATCCTACCTCCGTAACACAACGTCCTGATATAACTGGTCTAAAACTAGCCCTGTCGCAGACACTTGCACATTTCTACCCTCTTGCAGGTCGATGCAAAGACAACTCAACGATCATTTGCAACGATGAAGGGATCCCCTTCATTGAGGCACATGTGAATTGCTCTCTTTCTGCTGTTCTTAGCTCACCTCAGAAACTTGAACTGCTGGGTAAGTTTCAATTCTTCCCTCCTAAGGATATTCTTAGTACTGGTAAGGAGCACATTTCGGAATTGGTACACTTAGCGTTTCAGGTCAATGTTTTCCGCTGTGGTGGAGTTGTGATTGGGTGTTACATGCTTCATAAGATCTTGGATGGGATGTCATTTGGTTTATTTTTCAGGCATTGGTCTGCCCTCGCGAGGAAGAACTATGATGACTTGATTCAACCCGACTTTGATTCGACTGTCGTTGTATTCCCTCCGTATCATCCTGAACAGCGGGAAAAGGAGGAGACAGTTAACCCTGAGAAAAAATATTGCATCCCTACTAATGACAGTTTGAAGATAGTTGGAAAAGGGTTTACTTTTAGTGATGTGGCGTTGAGCAGACTCAAGGCCATGGCCGCTAGCAAACACATCCCAAACCCAACAAGGTTTGAGTCAGTGCTCGGGTTCATCTGGGAGCAATGCCTAGCTGCCGAGTCCACAATTTCTAATCGTACTGAGGTTCCTGTGCTTCTCTTTGCAGCTGACATAAGGAAAAGGGTTGGCCCTCCCTTGTCCGAAAGTTCAATAGGTAACCTTGTGGCTAACCCGATTGCCTTTGGTAAGACGGGGTTAAACCTTCCTGAGCTAGTAGCAGAAATCCATGGAGCGATTGTAAAGGTAAAGGATGAAACAGTGAGGGAATTTCTAGTAGGTGGAGCCGAGGCTATTCTCGCTCACCAAGGCCAGATATGGGGTCATTTGGCAGGGTACAAGAAAGGAACCTACTTTGTTTCAAGCTGGTGTAGAAACGGGTTGAGTGAAGCGGATTTCGGGTTTGGTAAGCCCAGTTGGATTGTTTTTCCTGTTACTGACGGGAAAATTATTCGACCACATAGGAACTTCATATCATTAACTGATTATAATGATCCTGATGGTACAAGCGGAATCGCAGCATGGATCTACTTGGAAACAAAAGAGATGCAGGTCTTAGGGTCTAATCAAGAATTTCTTGCTTTTGCTTCTCAGTGGGAGGAATGAAGTGTTAATTACCGATAGATATGTTAAAGTTGTGTAATTCCGACCCCCTTACCGTCACAGAAGGGAGCCTTGTTGCAGTTCTGTAGCCCTGTAGGTAGAAATTGTGTGCTCTTTTCCCTGCTATGTAAAATTTGGCTTGTTATATAATGTGATATTATTATTTTTACAAAAATCGTCTTTCTAATTCCTTCTCAAATTTTCTGAGTTGTCGGACATAAGAAATGTTTCCAAGTTATCTACCTTAAGCTTGTGGAAAGTGAATTACGAAATACAAAATACATCTACTGCAGATACAAATGTTAACTGGCAACTCGAGGACGAAATCTATCATCATCAAATTGTCTTTGTAGCTTCTTTTACCGATGGGAAAAAACAGATTCAGAATGATTTTGTTTCCCTAATATGGAAATCTTTTAATTATTAAACAGCCTTTAGTATAAATAGTTGGATGAATACACCAATTCTTTATTCTGTAATGTTACAATGAAAAATACACTACAAGACTAAAGTTGAGAAAATCAATGTGAAAAAAAGAATGTTCTGTAATGTTACAATAAAAAATACACATGAATGCTGACAATGCTCTAACATGTATGTTCAACGCTTCCTCGATTTAACACCGCCTAGTGTGGGGAAGTCGGATTCCTGAAGCGCAAATGAATTCCCAACTATTTGTCTGGGATTTGGTTGATGTTGTTTACTCCTGGCTTTAGCATCATGATGTGAAATTTGGACTGGTGTGCTCGGGTTGGTCGCTGAAGGGCGACGTAGAGGAGTTAAGTTCTGTAGCTCCGGGTCTGGCAAGAATTTGAATGGTATTTTGCTAGTGTCCATCCTCCTAAATGTCACTGAAATCCTGGAATGGTGAAAAACCGATTAGTGGTTGTTATCAAAGGAAAGTAGAATTACCGTCAGAATTTAGCGATTGAAAAAGTGTTAGAAAAGATGTGCTTTAGGAACCTTTTAGCAGGTACGGCAGGAATGCAATGTTTAGCCACATCAGCGCCATTTCCGTTCAGAACGAGAACAGATCTGCAAGATCACATCGGATCGGATATATTAGTATTTGGAGCCATTTCAGTTCTAACATAAAATAATACAGTGAGCCACTGTGGTGGCAAAAATATTTCAAATCCATTATTTATGTACTCGAATATAATGACTTCAGAAACCTCTTCATTTCATGGGTGCATCAGTGGAACTGTGATCCGACCCCTCTTGCCCCAGTAGCCTTAGAGATACTTGGGTTATGAACTTATGTTCCTATTGTTGTTTTTACAAGCACAAAAATAATGCAACTGTAATCACACAAGAATGAAAAATAAGTCATCATACCCGACAGGAAGAGGAATGGTGACTGGACCAGAGAACTCTCCCGGTCCTGCGACCTTCAAATTTGTACCGAACAGAATGTTGCACTCGGTTAAGAATGAGACTGTGCAAAATGGCCGGAGGAAGTCGTGGTGGTCAATGTGAGGAGGGATACAATCGCCTTCGTCATAAATATTGACAATGCAACTGTTGGGGACGCTTGTCGGAGGTAGGACATGCCACTTCACCATTCTGCTGATCATCTGCTTGAACACAGGAGGCAATGGATCAACTTCCTCGTCCCTTATTATTCCTGGAGGATTCCCATCCTTGTCCTGAAGAACATGCATCACAATGATCACATTCAGAATTCAAAACCCGGCAGGATAAGCATTACACAAATACTTAAAAATAGTTATTTCAGACGGTCTTACACAACTTACCCCTGCGTAAATATCATTAAGAAAAATATGTAAATGTCAAAGGAAAAGGGATTTCAAATTACCACTGCGTAATTGTAACAACAACCAAATTGGATTGTGACACGACCTTTCCCACGCATCCACTTTGCAGGCTCGGTGTATGTACGGTCTATAAACATATCAGAATTATATTAAAAATTATTATGAGTTAGACAATAAAAACACATTATTTAATTTAAACAAAAATAGAATGTGATATATCAAAAAAATTCCTCAAACTTACCCATAAGCTGTCTTTTCTGTCCCATTTTCTGGAAGTTATAAACAGATTCAACAATTTTTTTCTGTTCTTCGGGACTAAAAACTCCTGTGTGAAGTTCTAATCCTTGAAGCACATTTATATCCTTCCCTTTAATCCTCTCATAATGCACGAAATCCTTTTTTCTCCCAACTTGAGAAAATTTGCGCCACTCTTCTCCGTCTGGTGATCCATTACTGACAGAAGGTGAAGGGGTATGATTGCTACTACTAGGTGATGACTGATGGCCGAAAAGGCCACGCATTAAAGGCTTGCCATTTATTGGTGGAGAAGAGAATTTATCAGCGTCGTCTTTGGTTTGTGTCGTCAGGTTGGAAGATTCTCCGTTAGCAGGCGAGGGCAGTTGCTTTGTTTCAAAACAAGGAATTCTTGATGTGCCCAATTTGCTGTTTTCCCCATCAAGTGTTCTTTCTGCACATACGGAATTATTGACTGAAGTTATTAATATGGCCAAAGCTGAGGTTTATGGTGCGCATAATATACTGAAAATAAAAAATATACACCAGACTTAAAAAACCTAGATTTTCTGATCAAGCCCAAGATTAACAAGTGTGCAGTATTTCACAACGCTCTATAGATTATCTGATCGTTACAGTAGTCTTATCAGTGTTGAGCCTGAAAAGCCAGTTGTGCAGGGCAGTGACAGGCAAAGTACAACTTACTACACATTCAATCCCCAAGGTCAGAACTTTGTATATTACGCGTAAAAGGCTACTAAATCATGGAGCTCTGTCAATCAATGTCGGGATTCATACACCATGAACTCAGTCCTCATTGCAAGCATACTGATAGTCTTTCCACTATGGCAGTTTTGATTCCGACAGGTTCCCAAACTAGGTCATGAGTACAATCGTACAGCGACTTTAATTTATTGGCTCGCTGTTAGTGAATTAGAATGGCGTTTGATTGAGTTTACAAGATACAAACTTTCAATGAACCATCTCAGTCGAGTAGTTCATACTTCATAGTACTCCGTATCAGACTAGCTTAACCTAACGGTAGTGACTTCTTTTTGTACATTAATTAGAATCCGTAACTAAAGCTCAACCCCCTCAACTATCCGCAGTGAAACCTAAGTAGCGATTCTCACCAATCTTTGCCAATCAAAATACTCCATTAACAAATTCCGAGTTTAAAACAACAAAATCCACAATGAATTAATTCCCAATATTTTTATTTAGCCAATACTATACTACCTATCATTAAATTTCGTAACACAACTGAGAAAAACCATGCACAAAACAATTTCTTTTACTACTTTCGCAATTTCTTTTATGTCGGGTCAATTTTTACCAGCTCTTAAAATACTTTCCATAAACTAAGAACAAACCAACTTATCTTACCATATCTTTTTTTCTTTTCCCTAATTCTTTACAAAATTGTCTCAAACAATTTAATTAAAGATGACGGTTGAAACTCAATCAATAGACGTACCATGGTCATATACCTTAACAGTCGATAAATAAATAAATAAATAAATATAACATGAATAAAACAGAATTAACCCAAACAAAACATTCATTCTGTCTGAGTCATTTGTTTACCTTATATATTCACTATCACGAGTAATTAAATCAAAGTAAATAAATGACTGAGAAAGAAGGAGTAATACGAGTAAAACTTACGATTATGAAGATTAATGAGACGAGATCTCAGAAGTGATTTGCAGTCAAAACAAACATCATTAAATACTTGAGCAATCTCGGATATCTCCAAATCCTTCAACAAATTTACCCATTCATTCACCGGCGCCGATTTTTCACCGGAGAATTCTCCGGCCATCTTTTTATTTTATTATATTATTAATTAATAATTTATAGGGTAATTTACTGCTTTGTTTTAACTGGGTAGTTTAGTTTGTAGGTTTAGTTTTAAGACTATTTATAGCAAAGCTGTAAAAAGACAGGAAAGTGACGGCTAAGTCAAACGTGTTTTTGAAGTCCTAAACTCTTTAAGGTAAGTTAGATTTTTTACAGTATTTTTGTTTTGGTAAGTCACGCTTACGCATGTGGTAAAAGTGAAAGTACTACAAAAGTACAAGGGGACAGAATGATTTATTCACCTAGTAATTCTCGGATTTTTACTGTGTCTAGGAAAAGAGTAGGGAATTTTCCATATTAGGAAAACAACTAGTTTTACACCCGTGCAAAAATACACGGGTTGGCTTTTATACATGTTATTTGCATGCGAAATCTAAATAATGAATGAATAATTTTAATTAATAAGTAAAAAGTTTCGCTCCCGTTGGTGGATAGAAATTTCTTAGTTTCTGGTTCAAAAAATTTAATTTTTTTTATCATGTTTTTCATATTCCATTACCTGTTTGTAGACCTGGCAAACGGGTCAACCGGGTCGGGTTCGGGTCGGGCCAGTTCGGGTCGGGTCAGTTCGGGTCTTTCGTTGATTTCGGGTTAATTCGGGTCGGGTCGGGTCATTTCGGGTTTCGGGTTAGTTGTCGGGTCCGTTTCGGGTCAACCGGGTCGGGTTATTTCGGGTCGGGTCATTTTCGGGTCAAAGAATAAGAGACAAAAGGCGATTTTAAGTCTTTTCGGTTCAATTAAAGTTATGTTTTATCGGGTCATTTTCGGGTTGAGTGATTTTGGATCGGGTTATTTTCGGGTCGGGTCAGTTACGGGTCAAGAAAGATCGGGTCATGTTCGGGTCGGGTCGGGTCTAATCGGGTTTCGGGTCACATTCGGGTGTTGTAGTTCGGGTCAATTTCGGATCACGGGTCGGGTCATTCGGGTCGGGTTGCTTTTGCCAGGTCTACCTGTTTGCGATGCCCCCAACTAAAATCTCTACCTCCACCACACCCCCTACATTTAGGCCCTGTTCTTTTGGGCTGAATCGGAGCTGAACTGAACTGAACTGAACTGAACTGAACTTATAGGAGCTGAACTGAACTTATAGGAGCTGAACTGAACTTATTGGAGCTGAACTGAACTGAACTGAACTTATAGGAGCTGAACTGAACTTATAGGAGCTGAACTGAACTGAACTTATATGAGCTGAACTGAACTGAACTTATAAGAGTTGAACTGAACTTATAGGAGCTGAACTGAACTGAACTAAACTTATATGATCTGAACTTTTCTGAACTTAATTTTAATTAATTGAATAGAATTTATAAAATCTAAAATTTACTAAACTGAACTTTATTACATAAGGTAAGATAATAACATAATTCCAATTTATATACATTGGTTTGTTCAAATATATTACTACGTTGACATCATCTTTATCTGTATCTTTATTTTTTTGGAAAGGACTGTCATAAAAAAAAGTATACTCTAAAACATAAGGTAAGATAATAACATAATTCCGATTTATGTACATTGGTTTGTTCAAATAGATTACTACGTTTACATTACGAAAAAAAAATCACATATTACATCGTTTTCTAACCATCTATTTCCATATCATCATCTTCCTCATCACTTTCTTCTTTATCTTCACTATCACTCGTAACAACGAATCTATTGCCTCGCCAAATGTTTTTTACTATCTTGTTTCGTACCTTTAACATGGTTTTTTTCCGCTTATCATCAAAATGCCCAAATCTACTGTTCCTTGAATATTCACGTCATGTTGTATAATAGGTATTCCAAGATTATGCATCCTTATAAAATTATGGAGTGTGAATGTATAAAACAATAATAGACATTTGATACTTTTGTGACATTCGGGGCATATTTTTTAACACTCACCTTTTTTTTCAAATGACCAAATGTCATTCCACTAATTAATGTCAAATGTTTTTATATCGGTTTTCATAAATAATCTATTCCGTATAACTTTTCTGAACTTAATTTGTAAGAATTGAATTTTTCTGAACTGAACTTATAAGAGCTGAACTGAACTTATAGGAGCTGAACTGAACTGAACTTATAGGAGCTGAACTGAACTTATAGGAGCTGAACTGAACTTATAGGAGCTGAACTGAACTGAACTGAACTTATAGAAGCTGAACTGAACTTAAAGAGGCTGAGTTTAAGTCCAAAAGAACAGGGCCTTAGTTTAAATTCTGCTCAACTATCACATGCTGTATATTTTGTACTTTAGTGATTTCATAAAAAATGTTTATTTGTCCCTTAATTGTTAAAATTAAAAAGTTGTTTAAGTTGCTTTAGTTATGAAATTGTTGAAATATATAATGGCTTGAAACACTGTTTATGGAACATATCTGATCACGTCATCTCAGTATGTTTAACGTAATTATTTTTTATTTTTCAAATAGTTTGAGTTGTACAATATCAGTGTAAGAGAATATGAAGACAAATATGAATGAGTCAATCAGGTCAGGTGCATGTCTGGTCATTTTGAGTTTGCACGAATTTGTGTCCAACCTGGTATTTTGAAGACATTGTGACTTTTGATTGGGTTGATATGAATTTATATAGACTCGATGATAAGTAGACTTGTTAAAATTTGACCCAGCCCAAAAATCTAATTCGACTGACCAGTTTTTTTTTTTTTAGAATCTTAGACCTACAATCCGCAATGACCCAAATCCGAATTGACCTATTATTTTGCTAGGGTGAAATCCGACCCGACCAGCTTGTCCTAACGGGTTAAGGTAAATCCAGAGTAGTATCAAAATAT
This sequence comes from Heliosperma pusillum, assembly GCA_022085475.1. Taxonomy (NCBI): domain Eukaryota; kingdom Viridiplantae; phylum Streptophyta; class Magnoliopsida; order Caryophyllales; family Caryophyllaceae; genus Heliosperma; species Heliosperma pusillum. The sequence goes on along the minus strand of JAIUZE010014995.1, from coordinate 26,985 downwards.
TCATACTTTTATATTATCTTTTAAATGATAATAATAAATATATTTTATAATATTTTCAATTAAAAAAGAAAGTGAAAAAGAAATTTTATATAACTCTTATATCATAAACAATCAAATAATAGTTAAACAATTTTATTTTTAAAACAATCTTAACATAATTCCATAAAATTAGATTTTGAAGCTGTAATCAATATATATCATCCAAAATAATTGAGGGATATACATACCTTGTTCCATCGTCGGCAGTAGGTAAGAGTTTGGATAAGCATCCCCTCGTAAATAACAAATATACCCGGCCTACCACCTTCTGGGTTGTGGTCTCGTGGGTACTCATTTACTCGTCCCATCATCTAACGACCAACTATTTGTTGCCTAGTAAATATAAGAAAATTTGTCTTTATTATCACCATATGATAGTAATTAAATCGTCTTAAATTTAAGACGGATAATATCTATCTTTAGCAAGACTTATTGGAAAAACACAAAAAGCTCAGCATAATTTATGTAGATCTTAGCTTTTTTACAACCAACAATAACCCACATCCTACAACCTATTCCCACACATAAACCAAATCAGAAAGGCCTAAATCGCACAAGTCACAACCCTAGCATATCTATAAACCAACACATGTTTCGAGTTTGGAATGTGCATGGTTCTTTCCATCTCCTCACACTTCCAGTATTTCCAGGTCCTCCATTAAAAAGAAGGCATGTCCCAAGTTAAAATAGAAAACTTATTTAGTTAAATTTATTTATTTCATCCACGGATCCACGTATTCACCTCCGTATGGATGATCCGGTATACCTAAGTATTCCCACAAAATTATGTAAACTTAATATCTTAATCATAAATGTGTTTTGTTTGGAAAAGTTCTTGAATTTCCATTTTATTTTTGGTCTGGAAATAAAATCATATTACTATCTTTTAAGCAATTATTTTCTTCTTTTCTCATACACTCATCACCTTATTTCTTTACATAAATCGTTTCATTTTTGAATTTGTTTCAACTAATTTTATTTTTGTTTTACTATTTTTAAATTTTGTAAACACGAAATCTCTCTCAAGAAAAAACTTTAGTGTTGTGCTTCCAAGAATTACCCCAAAATTTTCATTTTTAGCAGCTAGGTCTCATTTACTTTTATTAGTAAGTATAACAATTAATAGATTTTTTTTATCTCTAAATAAGTATTTGCGAATATTTATATTAGTGTTTCAAATAAATTTTCTTTTGAGATACTGTATTTGTTTACAATAAGGCTAGTGTTATGTTAATATTTAATTTATTTCTTGATTTTCATCTTACAGTACCCAGATTGTTACATGTATTTTATAAAAGCTACTCCATTTATTAAACTTACGTAAGCTTTTGGAATTTTATTTTCATACTTATTTTGATGGATAATAATCTGAGGTATTTTTACTAATAATTATTTTATCTAAAATTTCCCCAAATTTACGTTATGTTGTGATAATTAATTAATGTTATCAAAAAGTACTAATTTAAATATAAATATAAATATAAATAAATATTATATAAAAATCATATAGTAAAAGTGGTAAATAAATCATATATGTATGTGAATGATAAGTTAGAAACTGACCAAAATGCACTAATTTAAAAACCGATGAAATAGTATAAATTACCACTTTAGTTATGCTAATAAATTGTCAATTTTTTGTGGGCCCTACCACTTTTGTACAAAGAAAGATAAATTAATATGCTTTGAAGAGGTGACGTGGGTGCATAGTAATGGAGGAAATGTTTGTGTTTTAATGAAAGTATGATTACTCAAGCATTAATATCTATATATATACATTTATTTATATTTTTACTATGTCTAGGAAAAGAGTAGGATATGGATTACAGAAAATATTTTGCAAATTTTGGTATTGTAATTTCCAAGATGAGGTGAAAAATGAAAATAATGAAATACGACAAAATCAACACAACTTGAGACGATGACACTTGATTCTGTTAACATGTATGAATCAAGCTTACTGCAGGCACCTAGTGGCCGGTGCCGGTGCCGGTGCCGGTGCCGGTGCCGGTGCCACTCAGTAGTCGTTAATGATCCGGACTCAATTGATTGACTAGGGAATAAATTAGTTTATTACTGATCCAAAACGGTTGGCAAAATATCTAACTTGATAACTTTAAACTAACCAAATAATTTAATACGGTAATATTTTGTCCAACAACGATCAACCTGAAATGATCCGCTCAACAAGTTAACCAAATAATTTAATATAGTAATATTTTGTCCAACAACGATCAACCTGAAATGATTCGCTCAATAATGGCATGAAACTAGCAAACTTGAATCATCAAGATCCATAGAAGAATGGCCTTAATCTGTCTTAGCCTGATTTCGAGTTAATCAACCATATTACCAAATCTAGTTGGAAGCGTTAGGTAATCCTCACAGTCTCACACATGCAATTGACGGAATTTACACATCAAAACCCGTGTATTAATAATTGAATGGTTAGGGGAATTGCAGTTTTGTTGGATCATCTACAGATTAGTTAAGATGCCAAAACCGATACAAAAAGGCTCTCACACGAACACAAAATAGCTACAACAGAGAGACAAGCTACCTAATAAAACCATCTCTAATCTGAACATGGTTGAAAAAGTTAAAACCACTTCTATATACTTCTGGGACTCGGAAGGTAAGAGGCAGAGGAAAGAGTTCTTTTCACTATATTCCGAATAGGTCAAGAGACTCGAGCACTCTACGAGCTTGGATGTGCAAAGCAGTCAACCTCTCCTCGGGATCTAGAGTTGAGCCAAATTGACTAGCTGCCCATATTAAAGATGCCGATTTCTCCCCTAAAAGTCGACGAATGTCCTCGTGTACAGTTGCCATGGGTTGCATATCTCGTGCATCTATGTGACCAATGAGCAATAACAAGAATTCTCCACATTTCATCCTATCCATACAAAAAAAAAAACTTAATTAGATGGTCTGATTTTTACACCTTGTTTGGATAGGGGGAGAGGAAGTCAGGCGATTTCTCTCCTCTGGATAGTAAATAGGATTGGAGGGTTCAAGGCATTCCTTTTTTCCTCCGAGAAGGCAAATAAAAAATCTTCATACATAAAAAGATTTGAAATGAAAGCACTCTTACTCCATTCTCCCTATTCAAACAAAGCCCCAAGTATAGAAAAGGATTAACGACTAAAGTTGCTAAAAATCTTAAGGCTATAATAAACATTAGACAGGACGGCTTCTTTTAAAATTCAAGGATGCCGTTTAGGGAAAAAGGACATGGTGATTAATGATCATAAAAGCTCGGTTAGAGCATACTCTGTCTAAGAGCTGTATGACAAACTTCCAAGTCTCAGACACTCATAGAAAGATCATCAAGAAAATATTTTGTGATTAGTAGTAGATACAAGAATCGAGGTACCTCAGACTTTCGTCAACTTGTTTGTCTCTGATAATAGCAGCCACTTCCTCAATGCCATTGCATGTTTCAAAATCCTAGTTGTGTGAAAACAAGCAAAAACAAATTGAACTCAAAATGGGTGAAACATAAACTATTATAGAAGGCAAATTGCACATTAAATATCTTATTCATAACTCCATATAACTCAACTCTTCCTTGTCATTTCCTTCCACTTTTACCTCTTTTGAGAGTGTGGGAGGGACGGGTAGGAGAAATTAGAAGATTAATTACAATATTTGCCTAACTGCTATGCAGTTGGTGCTCGTACAAAAGTAAATGAATTGTGAACTTAAACTGATTACAATGAAAAGAGCCATAATATTATCCGCCAATTGCCCTGATAATAAGAAATTCTACGGACAAAAAGTGTACACAACAGGGTGACCAAGGTGAATAAAGTGGTGTACCATCTGATTGGCTGACGAATCTAACATCAAAGCAATCAATGCGTCCAAGCAGGAACCCTGCTCTAGCACTCCTCGAGTTGACAATATATTCATCAAGACCTGTATAAAAGGAAGTATATTTATTAACTTCAAGATAAAGTCAGTTCTCAAGGAAAGACCTAAATGGAAAAAAAAAAAAAAAAGCTTCCTTCAGACAAAAACTTATTGATCTGCAATCTGCATTCCAAAACCCCCCAAAATAAATTCCCACTCTCTTAAATCTTTAATGCAGGTTATAACTAATATCCAATGCTTTATTAGTGGATTGATACAGAAGAGACGGAACATTTAGCATTCATACTAACTTCGGGTGACAGTGCCAAATAACTAGATGAAAACGCCAAACGGAGACTAAAAATACTCCAAGAATATGATTGTTGTCATAGCTGCTCAAGTATAGTTTATTTTCGATCTCATTTAGGTTAAAGATCAATAAGTCAGCTTCAGACTCGTGAAAACAACCATTTCATTTCTCCCAATTGATTTTCCCTTTGGGAAATCTTCATTTCGTTCTCTCTAAAATAGAAAAGTCAACCTCTTCTTACCATGTACTATAAACAGACACAATTTAGAACTTCAAACAGCAATGACATAAAAAAAAGGAAGTAATATATTGAGCCACGGGGGATGTGATACCGGAATCGCTTTGTACTGGTGAGCCAAGACTGTACTTTGCCTGTGAATCAAGCAGCATCCTTCAAGAACTCGAAGTGCTAGTGCTACTTCAGCATCAGATGAAGGGGTTCTCAGCTTCATAGGCTCCACGGTGAATATATGATCCAAACTGGTTACTCTGTCTTCTTCCGTTTCTTTAAGTGAATGTTGAAACAGAACAGGAACCACTGATCACACATGGCCAACATTTTACTATATCCTTCAAAAGGAAGAGTCTCCGCAAATCATCATATTAAGACAATTGCAGAAATCGCGCACACAAATATCTTCACGTTGCATATAATATTCTCTAATAAGGTGCTTTGCAATTGCAAACCTCTAAGCTAGCAACATTATTATACGCAAAGCAAAACTAAGCTTCACATACATTAATCAATCAGTAGCAGAAAATAAGCTTCTCATACACTAATCCACCCCGTACGAGAACTTTAAGCTTTCGAGTGCCATCATTAAACACGATGGTTGATAGAGCTTATTTCACAAATTAGTAACAAAATAATCCACCAGCAAGAAAATAACCTCAAAACTGAATACACATTTGCACAGTCTCAATCGTGCCTAACATAGACCAGTAATTTGGGCCACCATTGCCTCACAAACACCACATCCGTAGGACGTCCATTTCTCAAATTCGCATTGACCGAATTTCAACTAACTAATCATTAATTAAATAAACAAAGGTACATTCTGAACCATACCTAATTTAAACTAGCATTGCAGTCATGAACACCATATTCGTAGTAAAAGTAACGTCCATTCCTCACATTCATATAGCACAATGGAACGATGTTCAACTAACAAAACAACAACTAAATAAACAAAGGTACAATCTCAACCATACCTAAATTAAGTCAGAAATTTCGACCAGAATTGCATCATAAGCACCATACCCGTAGTAAATTTAAGGTGTTCTTTAATTCACTGTAGCACTAAGGATTGAATTTTAACAAACAAATAAACAAAGATACAATCTCAGTCATATCTAAATGAATTCAGTAAATTAACCAGCATTGCATCAATTCATAAGTACAATATCCGTAACAAAATAACGTTCATTTCTCAAAATTCACACAACATCAACGACCGAATTTCAACTAACAAAGCAACAATCACATAAACAACGACACGATCTTACTCGTACCTAAACTAATTCTGTAAATTAACCTGTACCAAATCATAAAAACCATATCAGTAATAAATATACGCTCATTCCTCCAATTCACACAACATTAAGCGCCGAATCTGAACTAACTAATCAACAATCAAATAAACAAAGATACAATCTCAACTATAACTAAATTTAATCAGTAGTTTAGCCAGTATTACATCAAAACACCTATCCCTAACAAAAATAACGCTCAGTCCTCAATTTCACACGGCATCAACAGCCGAATTTCAACTAAATAATCGACAATCACATAAACAAAGGTAAAATATCAATCATACCTAAACTAATTCAGTAATTTAACCAGCATTGCATCATGAACATCATATCCGTAACAAAATAACGCTCATTTCTTAAATTCACATAACATCAATGCCTGAATTGTAGCAAAATAATGTCCAATTCTCAATCATACCTCAATCAATTCGTTACATTAAAAACATCATATCCGTAGCAAAATAATGTCCAATTCTCAATTCACAAAGCAATAATAACCGAATTTCAACTAACTAATCAATAATCAACAATTAAACAAACACAATTCGATCAAAACTGAAGAATTAAAAATAAAAGAGAGAGAGAGAGATTTTGAATACCTTGAAGGTAAGCGAGAGATTGCGTAAGGCAGAAGAGTTCAATAGTGGAATCAGAATCGGCGACAGAACGAAGAAATTTGAGAAGACGACGAAGACCGCGAACTCGGAGAAACGAGAACTCAGCGCGCGCGTCTCTGAGTCCGGATCCGAGTGCAAGGGTGACTTCTCTGTATGTTTTCCGTTGGTTTAGTGTGTCGACAAGTTCGACCACCGCCGCCATCGCCGCCGTAGACGGCGGAGATGGCGGTGGTTGAGTTGGTGTATCGGAGTTTTCCGTTGGCGGCGATGGTGGTTGATCGTAGACCTTGGAGTTCATTTAGTCTCGTTGTTAGGTTCTTTGGGGATGAGGAAGTGTGGGATTTTTTAGATGGAAACTTGGGACAAGTTTGTAGTGAATAGGATTCGAACCATAGTTCTAGACACCTTGACACGGTGAGGCCTGAGAACACACGTTAGAAAAACTGTTGTTATTAATAAACTCGTAATCCCTATTTAATTTTACTAAACTAAATTAAACTCTATATATAATCTTAATTATTTTACTTATTTATCTTTAACTAAGAAAAGCTAAGATTTCTAAAATAATAAGGGGTGCAACCTGTAGAGTACAACTACAGCACCCTCTAAAAAAGCTCCATGGATGTGTACCGGTGAGAGTTGCTCATTTCAGCGAAGAGCAGCGAGACACCATACTTGTTGCAACACTTGATTGCTTCTTCGTCTCCAATTCCTCCATCGTTGTGCCCTACAATAACACTCACTCTACTCTCACATGCCTTTTTTAATAGATCCATCGAATCTGTTTCACATTATCAAATAACCAAAGCATTACTACACTAGTTTTCTCATACCTCAAACTCTAACAGAAATGTATGCCAAACTTTCCAAATTTAGAAACACTACAAATACCAATTACATATTTTCTAAATGCGTTCTAATAGACATGTGTTCAAACAGACGTGTGCTCTAAGGGAACACATAAGGAAACCTGCTAGTAGAATAGAAAAAGAATTACCAGATGGACAAAAGACATCACTTGCCAAAACCGCTCCAGATGATCATGAAATATTCATTCGGTTTCACTCATTTGTTTACCTCCTAATCTCTTATATATATATATATAGAGTGAGCATCCGGTGAGTCTAGCTTCTTAGGTGAGTACGGTCCTATCAATTAGGACCATTGGATCATTTAGATCCAAGAGCCCTCGTTGAGCCACGTCGCCACAAAAAAATTGGCAGAGTTATAAAAAGGAAACTTCTTCTCATACAAGTCTCATAATAATAAGAAAATTTCTCTCTCTACAAACTTAGCCTCCCTCTCTCTAATAACTAACAAAAAATTCTCCCAAAGTCACGTAAAACCTAAAAACTCAACAACCAACCCTATTTCAAAAAAATTTCAAAATCCAGCCAAATTTTAATTAAAATCAAGCGTAGATCTTCAAAAAATATAGTCAAGATTCAATTTCATCCGTTTTCTCACATGAATAAGAGGTATAATCGCTATTTTTTCACTATTTTCTTAAAAAAAATTGTTGTGATTGACGTTGTTGTTGTTGTTGTTGTTGTTCTTCTTCTTCTTCTTCTTCTTCTTCTTCTTCTTCTTCTTCTTATTATTATTATTATTATTATTATTAATTTTGTTTATATTGATTTATATGAAGAAATTGTTAATTGATGCTCAAACTGCGTAATTGAATTTTTGCCAAAAAAAATATGTTTGATTTGTATGTGTTCATGTTTCTGGTGTCGATCTCATTTGTGCGAAAATTTAGGGTTAGGACATTGTGAAATTCATACCTGCTGTTGTTTTCGTAAAAATTGGGGTATGTAAGTCTGATAATTAGCTGTCGTAGCATACTCGACACATGTTACTGTAATAGCATTACCGTAACCTTGTTACTGCATGGTAGAGAATGAACTTGAACTATTGTTACAACATTCTACATTTGATACTGTGTTTTTCCAAATAAATTTGATTGCATAACATTAAAATTAACTCACAAATGATGTTACTGTAGTACTGGTACTGTAATATTGTTACTGTAATATTATTACTGTAAAGTTATCACTAGTGATGAAACACAACGGCTTTCGCATATGCTTTAGTTACTAATGGTCGAATGTTTTGTTCTGATGTCAGAAAAATGGAAGATGATGGTTTGAAACTAACACAAAAATGGCGCGCAAGGTGAAAGTATTTACAAAAAGAGTGAGACACTGACTAATAATAAGTCATGAAGATAGGCGTGAACACGGAAGTGTTATTGAAGGTGGAAGGCTAGATGAGCTTGTTAACATTGTTGTTGTACTTTAATGTATGATTATGATGTATACTTATTGTAAACTTTTCACATTATTGTGGTGTATTGTTGCCAAACATTTTAGTATATTAGAAGCACATGAACGGGTCTGTATTCACTTGGTTTTTCTTGATGAAATGAATTAGAATTGAAACACTTTTATTATTTTCGTGTCACTTTGATGAAGCAATGATGTTACAGTAACACGGTTACTGTATCATTGTCACTTTAATGAATGATGTTACAATATCACCGATATAATTCATCATCAACAACTACAAAAAAAGGATGAATGCACAACATTCTCTGTTAAACTAAATTAATTAAGTCGTGTGGACCACGCAATAAGTAATTGTAGGTTATATGGCCGCTTGAAAGACCTACAATACCATCTTAAAATAACTAGGCTTTATGGGATTTGAACCCATACCTATGTGCAAGGTTTGCACATCGCTCTTCCATTTGAGCTAAAAGCCTTTAAACGAGCTACTCAAGCTGTTAAATAAAATAAATAACGATAAAGATCTTGTCCTCCTATTAATCCCGAAAAATGACTAGGCTTCTTTGAAGATATCAAAGCCAAAATATTATAATATTTTATATTATCATCTATTTATGGTTTCTTAATGCTTAGTAAACAAAAATAATGCAATATTATGCCAAAGGTGAATAACCTAATTAAATATTATTGTAATACTTATTTTATTTTATGAAAAATCGTACATGATAAGTAACTATGTTATGGTAACAATATTACGGTAACAATGTTACAGTAACAATATTACTGCAACAACATTGATTCATCGAAGTAACACAGAAAACAATATTAAAAGTTATGATTCTAACTCAAATCAACAACAAAAAACAAGTGAAAACATATTCGAACAAGTCCTTATGATATGCTAAAATCTTCTACAAGACCACATCACGAAAACGTCGGAACATCTACAATAAGTATACATCATAATCACACATAAAAAACACACAACAATGTTATAAGTCTCAAATAGTATTTCAAATTCAATAACGTAGCCGTCTTCATATAACCATATATATCTTCATGACAACTTATTCAGTATCTTTCTCTTTTTTGTATGTACGATCTCTTTGCACGCCTTTTTGTGTTGGTTGATTCTCAAACAATCTTCTTCTTCTTCTTCAAATTTTCTGACATTCAAAACAAAACATTCAGCCATTAAAAACTAAACCATATGCGCAAGCCGGTGGTCCATCATTAGTAATAACTTTACAGTAATAATATTACAGTAACATCATTTGTAAGGTTACGACAATGTTATAATTCGACATATTTAATTGGAAAAAATCACACAATATCAAATATATTGGTTATTAAACACATATCAATTAAAAGTCAACAGTAGCTGGAATTAAAATTGAATCATATAGAGTAATGTTGTTACTGTACTAATGAAGTACTCTTGTTACTGTAACACTGTTTCAGTTTCAGTTTACATTTACTTTATTATTGTTACAGTAACAATATTACAGTAATAATGTTACACTATATGTCGAGTATATTTACAGCGGTAGGTTAACTAATCGCCGCCGCTGCTGTATACCTCCAGTTTTCCTAAAAACAGATCTAGTTATGAATTTCACAATATCATAACCTTAACTTTTTCTCCAACAATATGAACACATACATAAATCCGAAATCGAACAATATAAACATGAGATTATAATACAATTTAAATATTCACATAATCGCAAATTATTAAATAAATCAATCGTAAATTAACAAAGCACAAATTAAAATTGCTGCTCAATTTCACCATGAAATAACCCTAATTTTTTGCAGAATTACTATGAACATTACAATCGGCATTAATCGCATGAACAATCGACAATAACAATAACAATATGAACACATACAACATCAGATTGAATATCAAAATCTTACATAATTTTGCATAACTTTCAATCGAATCGTACATAAAATCATACGTTGAATTCGAAAATCAACGAGAAATCACCAGGAAATCGATTGAAATCATGCAATCAATAATCTAATTGTATTATACCTGATTCTTGAGATGTTGAACCAATAATCTTCAGAGCAAGATAAATAATTAAATCGCACATAATATCACTCAACTTTTATTTTTTTTCCTTAGTTTTGCTTTGATTTTCCCCAAAATTATAGTATGCGTTGATTTTGATTGAATTATTTAATTAATTGATTCCTAAATTACAAACCCTAGGTAAAATAACTTGGGGCAATTTTATTTCAGGAGAACGAAAATATGAAGGAGATTGAAATTTAAGAAGATTTGAGGGATATAATTAGGTTTGGATAATTTGGGGAAGATTGAGTTACTCGAAGAAAATTAAGAGCTAAAGAGCGTAGAGAAATAGAGTAGAAAGAAGAGAGAGAAAGTGATAATGAATTATGGGAATTTAGATTGAGTTACTAGGTTTATATACCTGATCTACAATTAAATCTCAGCCTTTAATTTGTGTAAGATCTAAGGGTGGAGATTCGCGGGACGTACTCACCTAAGATATGTGGACTCACCGGATGCATATATATATATATATATATATATATATATATATATATATATATATATATATATAGGTGGGTTCAAATGAGTCCCTCCTTCTCTTTTGAATCCTTGAGTCCTAATCCAAGCCATTGGATCAAGAGGATGAATGGCTAGGATTAAAACAAAATGGAGGGTCAAGATTGTGAGACACACACAATCCAATCCCTTCAAACCCTAATATATATACCCTTTCTTCACTCATCTTCTTTCATTTTCACATTTCTCATTCTCTTTCTACCTCATTTCTCTCTCTAACATCCTCTTTAAAAAAAACCAAAAAAAAAAACCTAATCTAATCCCACCAACCCCACCCCCACTGCCCCCTGCCGTGCTTCCCCCTGCCGCGCCTCCCCCTTCCCGTTGCTCAGCCGCCCTCCTCCTCCCTTTTCGTACACCACCACAAACACCACACCCACCGTCATCCTCCCGCCTCCATTCTCGGCCTCCTCCTCCACCCTCCCCCCTCCTCCCGCCTCCCGCCTCCATCCTCCCCTCTGCCTCCCTCCTCTTTCCGTCCCTTTATTTTTTTTTCTATTTTCCAGATCTGGTTTTGGCTGGTGTGGGTTGCGGTAGTGGTGGTCTTGCGGTGGTGGTGGTGGTGTGGGGGCAGTGGGTCGACGGCGACAACAGTAGGGAAAGGAGGATGAGGGGTTTGGGGTGGTGGGTCGGAATCGCGGCAGAAGGTGGGGGGGTTGGTGGCGGCAGTGGGGTGTTGTTGATGTCGCCGCCTCCTCATTTTTTTATATTTTACTTTGTTTTTTTCAGATTCACTTTTTTATTTATAAAATCTCGTTTTTAATTTTCAAAGTTCCTTATGTTTTTCTAGTTTTTAATTTAGGCCTCGTATTTTGTTTATTAGTTTTCGTTTTTTTTTTTGGGTTTGGTGGATTTTTTTTAGATCTCTTTATATTTTTCTTTTTTTATTAGATATTAGATCTAGGTTTTTTTGTTGTTGTTGGTCGATTATAGTTGTTGGTGACGGAGGAGGGGGTAATGGTTGTTTCTATATCTAAAGTTACATCATTATAGACTAAAGATTCAAAATTATGAACTAAAGTTACACTAGTATGGGCTGAAGTTACACTGGTATATACTAAAGTTACACTAGTATGGGCTAAAGTTTCACTAGTATGTACTAAAGTTGTTTCACTAGTATGTACTAAAGTTTCACTAGTATGTACTAAAGTTTTACTAGTACATACTAAAGTTTCACTAGTACATACTAAAGTTTCACTAGTATGTACTAAAGTTTCACAATTATGGACTAAAGTTGCACTAGTATGTACTAAAGTTGCACTAGTATGTACTAAAGTTTCACTAGTATGTACTAAAGTTTCACAATTATGGACTAAAGTTTCACTAGTATGTACTAAAGTTTCACTAGTATGTACTCAAGTTTCACAATTATGGACTAAAGTTTCACAATTATGGACTAAAGTTGCAATGGATTAAAGTTATCTTATTAAGTACTGAAGTTACTTAATTAATGACTGTAGTTACATTAGTATGGACTGAAGTTACACTAGAAAAGACTAAAGTTACCTAAACATGAGTTACACTATAATTGACTAAAGTTACACAGTTAATAAATGAAGTTTCACTAATAAAGGTTAAAGTTACACTTATTAAAATATTAAAATTAATTCATATTTTAACTTAAAGTTACGCAATTAAGAAGTAAAGTTACACTCATAAAAAACTAAAATCACATAAATTTGTTTAAAAATTATATAAATTCAAATTTATATAGTCGAAATCACATTTTAATTTAAAGTTACAAAAATAATGGTTGAAGTTACATTCTTAATGACTAAAGTTACTCTCATAAAAAGGCAAAAATCACATAAATTTATCATAAACTTACATAAATTCAAATTTATATAGTCGAAATCACATTTTGGTTTAAAGTTACACTAAAAAAGGTTGAAATTACACTCGTAATGACTGAAGTTATACTCATAAAAAGTCTAAAATCACATAAACTTGTTTAAAGTTACATAAATTCAAATTTATATAGTCAAAATCACATTTTAGCTTGAAGTTACAAAAATAATGGTTGAAGTTACACTCGTAATGTAGGTGGAAGTCAATAAAATCCACTCATTTTGTTCTAATCTTGTCCCTTCATTTTGTTCTAATCTTGTCCATTCATTTTTCTTTTAATCTTGGCCCTCCATCTTGTTCTAATTTTGTCCCTCCATCTCTTTCATCCAAAGGGCAAGATAAAGACTCATGGACTCAATTTTGAAGGTGGACTCATGGACTCAATAATGAGTCCACCTCCATAATTGAGTCCTTAAGTCCTAATACTAACCATTAGATTAAATGAAATGGATGGTTGTGATTAAATTAGAGATTTTTGTAATTAAATAGTGAAATTAGATATTAATTACATGCAGTCTACTTTTTGTACTCCCAATACTGACAAATTCACAATAATTAGAATCTCATTGATTAGTGTTATACGTGAAAACAAAAAAAAATGCTTCATCTTCTCCTTTTTTTCCCCGACTCACTCATTCTTTTCCATTTGATGAAACCATTTTTATCACTCAATTTTTTCCATTTAATCAACCTACTTCTCTCTCTAAAGTTAAACATCCTTATCTTTTTTTTCTCTCAACTGAAGGCCGTCTTTCGTAGCCTTATAGTTCATCACAAAGGAGCTGTTATGGCTGACATGCAGATTATACTGCTCAACAATGGTAATTTTTTGATTCTTAATTAAGATTTGTTATATTGTTTTTTTTTACAATATAATCGTTTTATTGTTGACGAAACTGTGTGGGTAATTATTTTTATGGTTTCATTTTTTAAGTTTGTGTATGGGTTACCAGGTTTAAATTTTTGCATCATGAACGATTATTATTAACTGGATAAATTTGATGATGAATGAATGTAGGTATAGATGATGATAAATTTCTTTTTGTATAAGCAACTGGTTGAAGTTGTACATGAATAAATTAGTTGCAGTAGTATGGATCGTATAATGACGTCGGTTTAATTTCCTTGTTTGCTATAGACTAAAGTTTCATATAGAATAAAGTTTCATAATTTGTAGTTAGAGTTTCATAAATAGTAGTTAGAGTTACAGTTTCATAAATAGTAAGAGTTTCATAAATAGTACTTAGAGTTATATCCTTTATTGATTAAAGTTACGTGAAGATAAATTATAGTTACATAAGTCACTGTTGAAATGAAATGTCAGTCTAGTTCAAATTTCAGAAATTCAAAGTTTCATTATAAAATGTTAGAGTTACATGTATATGTCTAAAAGTTACCTTTAAAGTTTCATTTAGACTAAAGTTTCGTAATTTGTAGTTAGAGTTTAATAATTAGTAGTTAGAGTTACAGCCTTTATTAAATAAAGTTACGTGAAGTTACAAAAATAAAAAGTCAGACTGTTGAAATGAAAAGTCAGACTAGTTCAAGTTACAAAAATAAAAAGTTTCATTATAAAATGTTAAAGTTACATGTACAGGTTTTAAGTTAAAAATAAAAACTTTAAAGTTTCGTATAGACTAAAGTTTTATAATTTGTAGTTAGAGTTTCATAATCAGTAGTCTACACACAGTTCTATCTAGGGGTGAGCAAAACCGGGTACCCGGTACGGTTTTAATAACCGTATCGGGTACCCGGTTTTTGGAAGGCCAAAAATTAATACCCGGATCCGACCCGGTTTAACCGGGTACCCGATTTTCGTATACCCGGTTAAACCGGGTACCCGAAAACCGTATACCCGGATCCGGTTTAATTGATAATGCTCAGACCTGGAATTCGAATCCACAACATTAGTAACGACCAATAAATAAGATGCTTATATAATCTATTAGGATCATTATTATAAAACACAATTACTTGCAAAGTCAGTAGGTAAAATAGCAAAATACAAATTTGCAAAACTTCACACAGAAATTTGTCACTGATAAAGTGAGTTGCGTATATTATAAGTTTCACATAAAATGATTGGTGCTCAAAATTTCACCCATATAGTCAAAATAGAAAACAAAATTTTACATACAACTTTTTTTTTGGTTATTTTTAATTAAACCGGGTCAAAACCGTATACCCGGTTTTGATTTTCCCCGACCCGGACCCGGTACGGTTTTTTTAAAAACCGTATCGTATACCCGGAAATTCGTATCGTGTACCCGGAAATCCGTGTAATTAAAACCGTATACCGTATCGTTTCCGTATATTAAAACCGTATCGTATATTTTTGCTCAGCCCTAGTTCTATCCTTGTAGCTAAAGTTTCATAATTTGTAGTTAAAGTTTCATAATTTGTAGTTAGAGTTTCATAATCAGTAGTCAACACACAGTTTCATAAATAGTAGTTAGAGTTTCATAATTTGTAGTTAGAGTTTCATAAACAGTAGTTAGAGTTACAGTTTAGACGACTCAACAGCAGTCAACAACACACTTCTATCCTTGATTATCTAAAGTTTCAGTTACAGGTGACGATAATACAGCATCAACTGAAGGTGAGGAGGGATTTTGTAGAAGGGTTGAGGAGGAATTCAAACCGTTCATCGGCATGGAGTTCGAAGATGTTGAGGAAGCTGTATCGTTTTACAAGGTTTATGCGCTTGTTTGCGGATTTGATGTCCGACGTTACACGACGAAGAAGTGGCGCGACGGGACAATAAAGTCGAAGCTGCTGGTGTGCAATAGGGAGGGTTTTCCTTACAAGGCCGTTGTAAGGACAGACGACATAGTCGGATCGCAGGAAAGGAAAAGAAACATTAAGAGGATTGGTTGCAAAGCTAGGGTTAGGTTAGTTTCAAGAAAAGGTATTTTGATGATTGACCGCTTCCAAGAGGGACACAATCATGAACTAGTTTCAATACAGGACAGAGAGTTTCAGAAGTTATCAAAAAACATATCGAAATATCACAAGGCAATGATCGTATCTAATTCAAGGGTGAGTTGCATTAATATATTATAGCATTTTGATTGTAATGTTTCGTAGTCATTTGCAGGACACATTGTTTTATTGTTATATCAGACATTGAAGGCTTAGAATTGACATTTATGGTAAAACGTCCTTTTTTTGTGTTTTCATTGCAGCTAAAAATAGGAGCGACAAAGACTTACAGGATGTGTAAGGAGCATGTGAAGGGGTTCGAGAATATTGGAGCCAGCTTAAACGACATCAAAAATTTTCAAAGAGATGTAAAGTGTTTCATACATGAAAGGGATGGGCAGCTTTTCATTGATCATTTTAAGAGCATGGCCGAGACGCGGCCCGACTTCTACTTTGATTATGAAGTTGACGAAGATAATAGCCTTTGTCGGGCTATTTGGGCAGACAGTGTTGCCAGGACCAACTACGAGGTATTTGGCGATGCAGTTTCATACGACTCCATCTACGCAACAAACAAATACTCTATGATTTTCACACCCTTCACAGGTGTGGACAATCATAAGAGATCCGTCACTTTTTGTGGCGCACTTATTGCAAATGAGAATTTTGAGTCTTTTAATTGGGTGTTCAAACGGTTTCTCATTGCAATGGGAGGTATGGAACCATAGTACTTAATTACCGTTCAAGACCCGGGTATTATTAAATCATTCCCACTGGTTAACAAGACAGCGAGGCACCGTTTTTGTATGTGGCATATTATGAATAAGGTAAATTCATTTGTTAATCTTTATTATTATTTTGTGTATGTTGTAGTTTTGCAATATTTTTCTTTTTACTTTAAGCATGTATATTGTAACTCTAAGTAGTTTTTATGAAACTCTAACACCAATTTAGAGTGTGTTGTTGACTGCTGTTGAGTCGTGTATACTGTAACTCTAACTAGTTTTTATGGAACTCTAATTACAATTTATGAAACTTTAGTCCATGTATTCTGTAACTCTATTTATTATTTATGAAACTGTTTTTGTATGTGGCATATTATGAATAAGGTACCCAGCAAGTTTGGGACCGCGAGGAAGGACTACCCTGATTTCTTGAAGAAATTAAATAGTATCGTTTGGGACGAAGAACTAGAGAATTCCGACTTTGACAGTAGATGGGTAGAAATCATGGAGGAACACGGAGTTGGAAAGGGGGATTGGTTTGAAGAAAGCTATGATAAAAGGAATCAGTGGGTGATGGCCCACTGCAGAGATCTTAAAATGGGGGCTGTCATGAGGACTACCCAAAGGTCGGAAAGTGAGAACAGTTTTTTTAAGCGGTTCGAGCACAAATGTGGTACGTTAGTTGAATTCTGGATGCGCTTTGAAAGTGCTATGGATCAGCAAAGACATACACACAAGAGACTTGACAACGAAAATCGACAATCAACGCCTCAGTTGTTCCGTAAGTCTGCTCTAGAGAGTGACGGAGCGAGGTTATTCACACATGCGGTTTTTGAGGAATTTCAAGAAGAGTACAAGTGCTCGACAAACACATTAACTTCTAGAGGGTTCTCGGAAAGTAACAACATGGAGCTGAATACGGTGAAAGATGCTTTGAGAAATCGAAACTTCATTGTACAATACAACCCAGGTAATACAGATACACCCACTATTTATTTGCAACCACAAAAATTATATACAGTTACATACACTGTTTAATACAGTTACATATTATATCGATAAAATTCTAACTTCAACAGAAAGTTTGGTAACTTTAATTAATATGTTATGTAACTTCAATTAATATGTTATGTAACGTTAGTACAATATTATGGAACTTTATAACTAATTAATGAAACTAGTTAGAGTTTCATAAATTGTAGTTAGAGTTTCATAAATTGTAGTTAGAGTTTCATAAAAACTAGTTAGAGTTTCATAAAAACATTCAACAACAGTTTCATAAATAATAAATAGAGTTACAGAATATCTAGACTAAAGTTTCATAAATTGTAGTTAGAGTTTCATAAAAACTAGTTAGAGTTTCATAAAAACATTCAACAACAGTTTCATAAATAATAATTAGAGTTACAGACTATATAGACTAAAGTTTCATAAATTGTAGTTAGAGTTTCATAAAAACTAGTTAGAGTTACAGTATACAAGACACAACAGCAGTCAAAAACACACTTCTTTAGGTGATGAACTAAAGTTTCATAAATAGTAGTTAGAGTTACAATATACATGCTTAAAGTTACAAGCAGACATCTATTTGCTTAAGTTACAATATACATGCTTAAAGTTACAAAAACAACCTTTAAAGTTTCATGTAGGACACGACACAACTCCAAATTCATAAAAACATTCAAAATTATAATGTGGACTACAGAATTCAGTTACAATACACAAATCTAGAGTTACACTAAACAGGTTTAAAGTTACAAATAACAAACTTTAGAGTAACACGTATCTTGTGAAACTCTAATATTATTATTACCAGACATGCATTGTATGAATATACAGTTACTAAACTGTCATTGTTGTGTCAATTTGATGCAGGTACGTTAGAGAGTAGCTGCACATGTAAGTTATTTGAAAGAAGGGGTGTACCATGTAGGCATATTCTATGGATTTACTTAGGTAATGGGCTGGAGAAGATACCCGAGTCATCATTTGCTAAAAGGTGGACGAAGGATGCTTTACGTGATATAAAAAGCAATCACAAGGGGTGTGTAGGGGTGGGTGATGTGGATATCATTGACAAAAAGCGGATTGAAATGACGAAATTGTGGTCAGAAGTACATGAGACAATGGGTGTACTTATTGGACGGGAGAAGGAACATGTTGAGGACCTTTGCAAACTGATAAAAGAGTTTAGGGAAAAACTCCTACCTTCAGTTCCGCCAATGACCAAGCATCAAGAGTTAGAAGAATTACTTGGTTGTGCTACAAATAACGAGATTACAATACTGCCACCGAAAATTTCGAAGAACAAAGGTAGTGGAAAGAGGATGATGTCTAATAAGGCAAAGGTTGTCGCATGTGCAAGTAAGCCGAAACGCATGTGCAATAACTGCAAGCAAATGGCACATCATGACAAACGTAACTGTCCTAATCCATTTGTGGAACGTCCTCCACAAAATGTTGACGATGAAGAGGAAGAAGAAGAGGAAGAGGAAGAGGAGGAAGAAGAGGAAAATGAAGATGATGAGTTAGAGGATTAGATAAATATTTTTATTTTATTTTTGGGGTGTTTTAGTTTAGTACAAGGAAGAATTAGAATTGTAATTCAGTATGTACTTGTTTAAGTTTAATTCAGGAAATACTTTTTAAAGTCCCATTTTTATTGATTAGTGTTTTGCATCATTGTCTTATAGTTACAGTCTTTGATTGCATCATTGTGTTATAGTTTAATTCTAAAGAAGACGCTTCTTTACTAAAGTTGCATAATATCGTGCTAAAGTTTCATACCAAATGAATTAAAGTTACACAGTTTCATATAAACTAAAGTTGCATAATATCGTGCTAAAGTTTCATACGAAATGAATTAAAGTTACACAGTTTCATAGTAACTAAAGTTTCATAATATCGTGCTAAAGTTTCATACCAAATGAATTAAAGTTACACAACTTACTGTTGAAGTTAGAATGCTATACTGGTAATATTATAACATTCAAAGATGATTGACTACAGTTCAAATATAAGGGCATGTAGTTTCACACTCTTTGCTACGATAGAGTTCCATTAAGCAGTTTCATATTGAAGTTAGAAAGCTATACTTGTTAGAGTTTCATTAATCAGATTCAAAGTTCCATAATATCGAACTAAAGTTACATAATCTACTATATACTAAACCTAAAACATTTCTAGAGCTCTGATTGGTTCCTTAAATTAAGGAAACCAAAAACAAAATTTTCACCCCTACCCCACCATGTAAAAGGTATAATTTCTTTCATTTTGTTTCCACCCCATGATTACAGTTCAAAATTATATCAATTAAATTTCACATATAGCTTATAAAAGGACATAAATAATAACTTATACAAAATATATAAAGTTCACTGTAACCATAGAATCAATTACAAAGTGCTAAAAAAAACATTATATATTTCATGTATTTTCAGTTTGGACAAATTAATTACTAACTAAAAATAATTACTTTATTTTATGTATGACTTAATCGTAAAATAGCAATGTTTAGTCATATAGTATGTCTTACGAGTATATTTTTTATTAAGTAGATTTAAATCCAGCGCTAAATTTTTAAGATTTTAAAGTAACTTTTAAAGACGTCAAATTATAGAAATTTAAAGACGAAAAAAAAACATTATACAGACTTTAATTAAAAAAAAAATGATTAAAGTAAGAAAAGTAACATGCAATAGGAAATAGGATAATGTTCAATGGTATAACTAAGCTAAAATTACAAATCTATACACTGAGAAGGTTAATATATCAAAATTACATATATGATTGTGAAAAAATCTATATATACGTATAAATATATAACTTTGTATATATGAATATAAATTTATACGTATTTTATATATTATATATATAAACTTATATATTTATATGTATTTTATACTTTTTTTCTACTTTTTGGATAGCAAGCCCGTGCATTTTTCTGCACGGGTTTAAAACTAGTTTCCTATTGAAGTTACTAGATTGAAATTTAAAGATTTCCAATTTACAACAGATTCACAACCTACTGTTAGAGTTTCGTTAATTAGTTAGATTTCAGATTTATAGTTACCTACATAGAGTTAAATGATAAAAATACTTAGATACACATATTTTAAATTAAAATTTAATAAATATATAAAGAGTAAGCCATAATGTGAAGACAGTAAAAGTTGAAATACAAAGTCCATTGGACTTATCAAGTGATCTAATTGTTATTTTTTGGACGTAATCTTGTTCGCTTTCCTGGCAGCATAAAGTTTTTTCCATAAATCAGCTTTTCCGTCCACAAATGTATTCACCTTCTCCAATAAATCTTTCCGGATTTTGTTCATGTCCGCCAGTACAAGTGTTGCAGCAAGTTGGATTACCAGATAACGGCGGGTGATCTTCCTCATCAAGTCTTCGCTACTGAACGGCGCACCCTCATATAGTAACATATGCATCATGGTGAATACGCCGGACTCCTCTACATTAGCTTTTGGACCCTGCCAGGCTAATTTTATTTGACGTCTCTCAAACATAGGGACCTCTTCATCCCTTCCCAGACTCCTGGACTCCAAGTAGTCGCTAAACACCTCGGCCTACATATACATTATTATAGGGTGGTAAATGAACAAAATTTGTTAGAGTGAATTTGTAAATTTGATAATATAATGCAGTGGAAAGTAAAGAAATTAAAACTTACAATTATAATAGCCACGTCAACGATGTCGGACTGTTTGGAAGCCGGGTAATATTGATTATCGAGGAGATCAATAGTCTTTGTTTTGAAATTGATACATACACACGCATAATGCTCGTCGACATTAACTGGTATGAAAAATAGTTCTGCGTTCGTGTTAAACGAACGACCACATACCTTGATAAACATGTCCCATATGCTGAAAAGATTATCAATCTGGGTATTGCTGGGGGTTGACTGATCTTTGCTGTCCTTTAGGCGCATTACCGCATCCTACACAATTCGTTTAAGGCGTTAAAAATGAGACCGCATATATAATATTAATTATCAATTTAACTTTAGTACTTTAGTATGGAACTTTAAAACTCTTAACAACAAATAAGTTTCATAAATTATTGTTAGAGTTACAGTTAATAGAGTTACAGTATATATTTACTAAAGTTTCATAAGTTGTAAATAGAGTTTCAGAAAAAGTAGTTAGAGTTTCATAATAAATAGAGTTACAGTATATATGGACTAAAGTTTCATAAATTAAAGTTAGAGTTTCATAGTAGTAATTAGAGTTTCATAATAAATATAGTTAGAGTTTCATAATAAATTAGAGTTTCATAATAAATAGAGTTACAGTATTATAGAATAAAGTTTCATAAATTGTAGTTAGAGTTTCATAATAAATAGAATTACAGTATTATAAACTAAAGTTTCATAAATTGTCATTAGAGTTTCATCATAAATAGAGTTACAGTATATACAATAATGTTTGAATTCTAACTTCAACAGGAAATTGTGTAACTTTAATTCATATATTATGAAACTTTAGTACGATATTATGCAACTTTAGCCAAGCAATTGCTTACCGTATGCCTTATACCAAAGAAAGCCATTCTGGGCACTTCGTATTCATCTGATTCTATCTTATTCAGCAGCTTCGACCAGCATTCGATTACATTTGAGGACGTTTTCACCTCAGGTAGCATTGACATTATGTCATCCCTATTTAGTCGAGCATTCCGTCCATAATCTGCTAGGCATTCCCTGTAATTATAAATTATTAATTTTGAGGCCAAATATAGAGATGATATGTAGAGAAATGTTACCGTACCTAGGGTTACAATCAATGTCGTCGACGAAGCAATAGTCTGTTGTGTGTTTCCGTAAATAAGTGACGTCCTTATATAAATACTGGTTGTTGCGTAAAGGTTTTGCAACCACAAGGATTGTTATATCGGCTAACCCGCAATCGATTGTGCAACCCAAACCGTCTCCCCCACCACGGGGGAGACTCTTAACAACAGATAAGCTTGTGATGGATTTAGAATGGGCAGCTGTTGTAGCCACTGGTGTTTTGGGTTCGGAATCAGATAACCGTGGGCGCTTCTCTTCTGAAGGACCTATGTCACTGTCAGTTCCTCTTTTTTTACCATTGTTGGACACGATTTTCTTCGGTCCTGCGCTAGGATTAATGTTACCAGCTTTGAACGACTCAACAGCAGCCAACAACACCCTCATATCCTTGTTAATGTCACTCAATAGAAGCGTAGCAGCAATCTCCGCTCTGTACAAGTTCACTGAATCCATACTGCCTAAGCCGCAATCAAAAAGAGTCCCGTTATAAAGAAGCATGTGAATCATCATGTATATGCCACAATCTTGGGCAGAGTAGCCTACACCTTGCCATCTGAATTTAACGTTGACAATTTTAAACCCGCTAACCCTGTCGCCTTTAGATATCCCTTTAAAGACCATGTACTTGCCCATTTCTTTAGCCTGCAGTGATTATATGTAATTAGTTCTTTTGAAGAAAAAGAAAATTTAAAAACAAATAAAACGATAGTGTGTGATGACTTACTGTGATACGTGCTATGGAGACATAAGGCAGGGAGTCAAAATCATCATCGTAAAGACGGTTGTCAAGGTATTCAATCTGCTGGGATAAAAAATTTATACATGCACAGCTGTAATGATCACCATCACCAGACAGTATAAGGATGAGGACCTGTGAAAATTACAACAAAACATTATTAAAGTTATAGATTTCACAAAACTGTATTATATTTCACAAAACTGTATTATAGTGAATACATTCTTCACAAAATTGGTAACACCTACCAAATCAGAGTCAAGACGAAAAGGATCAATACATTCTTCAACCCACATATCCCACGAAGAGAATATTTCTTTACTGACATCAACCACTTCCCCTTTTTTATGCGCTTTCCAAATTTCCAGTACAGGACCCTGTACCAAAAATAGTATTAACAAGAAGGATTGCGTAGGGAGAAATATCAAAGTTTGTTAAAATTACAAACACGTACAGTGTGGCTAAGTCCAAAGAAACATCGGGATGTTGGGACTGGTGCAGTGTTTTCATGCATGAGGTGGTTGAGTAAAATACACCAGCAGTCAATGACATTGTTTAAGACCTGAGATCCAGGTTCCAAAGACCAGAGGTCGTCACGCGAAATGCAGTGAAATCCAGTGTAAGATACAAGAGGTTCCCTAAACAACAAAGCTCGAGTTACATTATAAATTAAAATTGAATAGAGTTTCATAAATAATAAATAGAGTTACAGCATATGTAGAATAAAGTTTCATACATAATAGTTAGAGTTACAGTTAATAGAGTTACAGTATATATAGAATAAAGTTTCATAAATTGAAGTTAGAGTTTCATAAAACATTGTTAGAGTTTCATAATAAATAGAGTTACAGTGTATATAGACTAAAGTTTCATAAATTGTAGTTAGAGTTTCATAAAAATTAGTTAGAGTTTCATAATAAATAGAGTTACAGTCTATATAGACTAAAGTTTCATAAATTGTAGTTAGAGTTTCATAAAAAGTTGTTAGTGTTTCATAATAAATAGAGTTACAGTATGTAGAATAAAGTTTCATAAATGACAGTTGGAGTTTCATCAAAAGTTGTTAGAGTTACAGTAGATATTGACTAGTGTTTCATGTATATTTATTAGAGTTACTGTATAATAAAATTCTTAATGAGTTATGAGTTTATATTGTAGACTTACAGTTTGTTATATATGGACGATTTGTTAAACACGTAATCCAATACATGCATCCTCAGACTTAAAACACCCTTGAAGATACTCTTGTTACGGCACAAGGCATCTGAGACGATTAGATAATCCGGATCGGGTGCCTCACAATCAATGGAGCATCCGAGATTTTCAGGGACGAGAGCCATGCAGGAATGCGGTCTGTCAGAGTGGAACAAATAGGGATGATGTACGACAGTCGCTGAGATAGGTGCTTCGTTTCCCGCAAAACATTCAGGTTCACAACCTGTATCTGCCTCCCGCAAATCACGCAGTATGTCATCTACTTCCACAGTAGAATAAAGTACATTAGCCCCACCGGTTTGTGTACCTAACAAATCATCAGCATTTGTTGCAACCGCAACTACATCCCTTCCGGCAGCATCGACACTTATATCGCGAGCTATCTCACCCATCTCAGCAGTAGAATATAACACCGAAGTGACCATCTCCAAACCTGAAGCCTCTACGGGGCAGTCAACATTTTGTTCCTCAAGATCTGATGGGCGATCTAAAACCCGATCATCCACCTCATTATCCTGCCTAACTGACTCTTCATGAAATACAGGTGCTATGCCAACAGAATCTTTCATCCGACATGATATGTCAATTACTTCATCAACGTACCTATGAACCGCTTCACCCTCAAAAAATTCTCTTGTGTGCTGTGACGGTACGATATCAGCCGGATCCATATGTGGAGTAGTAAGACGTTTAAGCTTCGAGGTTGAATCCGAATACCATGCGTGAAAAACAATTGCATTCCGTTGCATCTTTAGGTAGAGCTCGTGCACAACCTACCATTTCAGCATGAAGTGAAATGTGGTTTAATAAATGACGATATAGGTTAAAAAATAATATCAGAAATTAAATATAATTGGACTAATTATAAATTGTGAGGGTTACATAGTCCTGACTTACATCAACAGCTCTAGCTTCCAGCTCCGCGTCATCTTCGACACCTGGCGGAAGTTCGATCTGAATGAACTTCTTGTCGGTCGTTGAACGTGACGAAGGGCCCGACATTAATTGAGGGGTTCCAGAAGAAGTAGTGGGAAGTTGCTTATCGACAACTTTGCTATGATGAGTATAACTAACACCGGTACGAGGGTACGTGACAGACGACCAAGTCTGTCGCCCTAAACAGCCACCAACAAGCTCACCCTTTAACCTGGAGGCAATCCTCTCATCATCCCAGTGCTTTATAAGCGGGAGGTCATAAAGAGGAGCCTCGTCACGGAAGTCAAACCTCTGAAAATATGTAATCATAAGGAAAGGAATACAACCACGTAAACACCTCGGTGACTTCCTAGCAACAAAAGAAGCACTTACTACACCATCTAGAACATACGAACACCAGTCGTACTCGTTGATAACACCTACATCTTCAACTGCCCCAAGAAGTTTCATGTCGACAGTGTTATTTGTCGTGGGTGCCAGAAATGAAGACATGCTAAACATCACAAAAAGCCGGCAAAAATGGTCACCACCTTCCTTGTCTTTCTCAAGGTCTGTTAATAACTTCCCTAAATGTATAGGTTCGCCAGGTTTGGACAATTTGTAACTCTTCCTCCACCGATCCTTCAATTGCTTGTTTTCCTCCGCCAAGGGGTCCTTCTTTCGACCGGTAGGAACTAGATCAAGAGGTTTGTGACCAAGAGGTAAAAGGAAGCAGTCATGTACATCAAATTTTGACACCAAAAACTCCTTCGAATCAGATGCCCGAAAAATATGAGATAGGTCATTAAAAGCTTCAAAAAATAGGTGTACGTGTTCAACAGGTACATGTTTTAGTCTCAAAACAAGAAGCCCACCAAAACCAATGCGCTTCACCGCTTCCCGCTGAGCATGGTTAAACTGAGAGATCAATTTCAGAAGCCTACCAGGTCGACATTTGACAAATTTAGATGGGGTAGGTTCAACTGTAACACCCGGAAATGTACCCTATTTTTCTAGTAGAAATATTTTACGAAAGCTTTTCAGTAATTCTAAGTTTTAATTTATAATTTTAAGTTTCGAGTCGAATTTAGAATTTCCGAGTTCGTATTTGGAATTTCTGCGAGATTCCATGAAAATTCCGTTTTAAGTTGAGTTTGACTTTTCTTGACTTTTGAGTCGGGTTTTGACTTTCTTGACTTTGAAACCGTCTTTGACCTTTTCCTACACAACTCACACTACTCCCTCCCTTAACCTAATATTCATTCAACACAAAATCAAACACACTTTTCTTCCTCTCTAAGAAATCAACTTTCCCTCTTTGAATATCGATCTTTGAATCATCGTAACTTCTTCGTTACTTGATAGAATTTGCGTAAGTTTATCTTATTCTTCCTCCCGTACCTTCCTCTATCCGTATTGATATTAAAATCATCGTCTTTCTCGCTTTTCAAGCTTTCCGTCTTTCTCAAGATGAACTTTATTCATCTTTTTACAATCTATTTGTAGGTGGCGACCTTCAAGATCCCGACAAAGACTCATTTCCTTATAGAAGAGGAGCTTGACGAGTAGTT
>JAIUZE010014993.1:0-13962 GCA_022085475.1 Heliosperma pusillum | reverse complement strand
TTGAGTATGACGAATCATTTGCAATCAAATCCAAGTGAGAGTCACTTGATAGCCATAAAGAACATCCTTAGTACTTGCGAAGGACTAAAAGATAGGTTCCATGTGTTTGGAGTTTAAAATGAGTTGCGTGTAAGGGTTACACAGACTTCAGTTTCCAAACTGATCAAAGTGATTTGAAATCACGAGCTGGCTGTGTTTTATAGAAGATTTATCTGTTGGAAGAGTTTCAAGCAGAAAAGACTATTGGAAAGGTTCCAAGTAGGAGTGACATTTTAAAAATATAAATGTCATGTATCCGCTGGAAATGTTCCAGGTAGTTTATCATTGCGGATTTCACAACGGAAATGGAGTACATTGCGTCATATGATGATGCATATGAAGGTAGCTTGGATTGGACTGTATTGGAGGGACTAGAAGTAGTTCCTGTAGTTGTATATCCTATCCCATGATACTGGTAAAACAGTGGGAGCTACATTTAGGCCAAGAGTCCTAAGTCTAGATTCAAACCTAGACGCGTACTCATAAAGTTTTATGTAATATGAGATTACGTAGACAAAGAGAAATAGAAATCAAAACGATGGGAAAGATGCAAGTATTGCTGATCCATTAGCCATGCATTTTGCAGGCTGAACATGATAGTCATGTCATTTCAATGGGATTGAAATATATACCTGAATTGCTAGAGATTATGAGATATGAAATTATTGATAGCGTATCAATTTTTCCAAATATTTGATAAGCGCATTCATTGTTAGAGTTTCATTAAAAACTTTTTATTTAGTTTGACTAAATTTTAATACTTTGTTTATCCGAATTGGTTGAAAGAAAAGTTGAACTCAATTCAAGTGAACAGGATGAACTTAGTGTTTTGTCCCTAGTCACTCATTTGAGGTGACGTCTCGAAGTGACTAGATTGTAAGTCGATCGATGGTTGGTTCAGCACCATGGGGTCATGGAGATGACTGGTCGTTTACATAGACAGACTGTTGTGACACTCTGTCGGGCAGTGACCATAATAGAGTCCCTTATCAAAATTGTTGAAGCCTGGTCGTGGCGAGGATTTCTATTTTATTCCTATGAGTCGATTCTTTAAGACTGGCGACGATTTACCGGAGTCGGTGTAGTTTCCGATTGACTTTTGTTTTTGTCCTAGGTCGTGCCGTGAAAGGAGGCTGATGGACATCTTCTGGGTCATGGTGATCTGCATCATACAGTGTAAGATGGGTCAACAGAAATTGTCCACCCACGTTGGGTATTAACATCTTCGGGCCACTCGAGGAGAAGTAACTGGAAATGCGTGGCCACGCTCGGAAGAGATCTCTGGCAGATTTTCCGGTCAGACAGTTACTCTCCCAGATCGAGAAACCCACTCTATTTATAACTTCAATTGCAAGTGCGACCTGTAAGACACCTTGCAATGAGTGGGAGGATGTGACGCAAAAGAGACAAGAGAATCGGTAGCACACAACTTGTCGAGACAAGTGGGAGAAATTGTAGGAAGAGGAGTGCTCCGCAATAGTGTTGCTACATGCACAACTTGTATCGGACAAGTGGGAGATTGTTGGAGTAAGTGTCCTCCACAATAGTGCATTTATATAATAAATCTCATTTGTAATATACGTGGCATGATTAGTATATTTTGATACTCCACGTCAGTTGATTAACGTAAATCGGTAACGCTTGGCTGACTAGAGTTTGACGTTATTGTCGTATGACGGCGGTAATCAACTGATCCCTTTAGGTCACACCTATAGGATGAGACCCAAATAGAATACTAATTATTTGTATTCGATATAGTTTAATTAGAGCATTACATATATTTGATATGTACGTTTAGTTACGAGAGTTTATTGGAAATTGAGTTGCGAACTCATTCCACTTAAGTTTATTAGTCAATTATACGATAACTGACTGAATAAATTTTACGTCTTATTTTAATACGATTAAATAAGATTTAATTTAATGATTAATCGTTAATTCATTAAATGAGTTGAGGTTATGCATATATTTTGAGGTAGAGGTAATTAGTTAATTATATTTACAAGGAGTTGTAAAATAAATTAACTGGGCATTGTGGGACCCATTATATATTGATATAATGGTAAAATATCACTTAAAACTTAAGTACATATTTTTTATTAATTTGAGTCATATAATTGTTATATGATCAAATTAACACTTAATTATACAAGATAATTAAGCATATCATTAATAAGTATTTGTGAGACAAATATCAAAAATCAAAATGGTCCATTATGGACACAAGTGGACCGGTTTTGAGTAGGTAAAATCATTAGTTATTTTACTCTACCAATTCTACACTCCATCACATGATAATGAATTGTTATGACACAATCATCATCACAATTACTACCAACACTCAAAGTCTTTTGCATGTGAGTAAAAGAAGAAAAATAAGAGCCATATATTGCTAAAAGTGACCGGCCATATGGCTTGACATTGAACAATTGTTGTTCAATTTTGTATCACTTCATTTTGCTTATTTTCTTCTTCTTTCTAAAACCTCTAACTTCTCTCTAAACTCTCATATATATACTAATATTCTCTACATATTACTAGTGTAGTAATACTATAATATTAGTAGTATTTATCTTACTTATTATCTAGTTAATAATAAGGTAAGATTATTTGGGTTTAATCTTGGGTGCAACAAGAAGGAGACCTTCTACTTGGGAGGTTATTTTTGGAGGATCATCCACCTAATTTCATGCTCAAGAACAATAAGAAGGAGTTCTTATTGTGGCCATATTGAACCGAAAATCCCAATGTAAGGATGTTTTGGTCTTATCTTTTCTTTTATGCTTTTATATTTGCATGCATGATAACTAGATCCTAAATCATTAACTTAATGTAATTTAATGAATTAATTAGAGGAGTCTAATTAAAGGTCTAGGACTTTCATTCTCACCTCTCATAGCTTGATTTAACATGTTCGTAAATAAGTTACGAGGTTGTTGGATGGGTATCAAATTAATGTATAGGTCCATTGAAGAGGCATTCATTTGATAAACATTAGCCCACAAAGCTTTCAATGATTTATCATTATTCAAAGATAAAACCTTGTAGCCTATAACACTAGGATACTTCATCTTAATATCTAACCCAAATTCACTTCTATTAACTTCTAACTCCTCACAAATTAAGAAAGAAGTTCATCAAAGTTATTGTTACTATTGACAAAAACAAATAAAGGTTCACTGCACTAAAAGTATGAAGGAAACAAGCACAATGTAGGCAAAGTAAGCTAAGTTTAGGACACTCAAGGTTTGTTCTGTTTTGTTTGGATTGAATGCTGAAAGAAGGAGATAGAACCTTAACTAAATCACAAAGCCTATGGTTGAGGGTTGAACCTTGATCCCAGCACACAGCTAAGGGTCTAAGCTCACTTCCAAGCACACAGCAAAGGAAGTTTCTCAAGAACACAGCCAAGAGATAATAACAGAAACAAAGGTTTCAGTTTTTGTGTTTACTTCAAATCTACCTTTCATTCATTAGCAATAGGCCTTATATAGGCAATGAGATTACATCTTACTCGTTCATTACATCCTAGGGCCATAATTTGCTTACAAAAGAAACAGAAATAACAGCTACATTGTTCAGAACTAAAGCAATAAAGTAGAAAAGCAGTTCTAATGAGACAATCTGACTTAATTGATTTGTTTAGGTTGATCTGGTGAAGGAGTGGACTTTCAGGCTTGATTATTGAGCCAGACTGGAGTGGGATGAGTGCCAAAGGTTATGCTAAAGAACCCTCGAGCTGGTTTGTTCAAAATAAGAAAGTCTGATAGTGACATTTGAACAACTGCAAAAAGGCTGAATTCTGGACAGTTTGAGTTTGGAAGCAATGAAATGTGCCATCTTACTGAACCAACCATCGATCGACTTACATGCTGAGATCAGCCACTCCCAAGGCACCATGTAACTTGACAACCTCCTTGAAGTATAGCTCAGCCACTCCCAAGGCATCTTCAGTCTTTTTACAAGCAATGAAATGTGCCATCTTACTGAACCTATCTACAACCACCATGATGGAATCCTTTCCCCTTTGAGTTCTTGGTAGTGCTACAATGAAATCCATGCTGAGATCTTCCGATGGCTTGTTTGGTACTGGGAGTGGTGTGTAAGGACCAGCCTGAAAATGTGCTTTGGCTAGCTGACAGGACCTGCATCTCTTGAGAGTATCTTGCACATCACTGAGCATTCTAGGCCAATAGAACTGATCTTGTAGTATGTCATAGGTCTTATGTACCCTAAAGTGACCAGCAAGACCATTGGAGTGAACTTCTTTGACCAGAAACCCCCTATAAGGTCCCTTAGGTACACATAGCCTGTTTCTATAGAATAGGTAGCCTTCCTGGGCTTTGTATTTGCTCCCTTTCTTAGCTTGCCCTTCTTGATGCACCTCCCATTCATCCCTGAAATCTGGGTCTTCCTGATAGAGCTCTTTCATGAATTCAAACCCCAACACCCTTTGTTCCATGAATGTTAACATCACAGATCTTCTAGATAGTGCATCTGCTACAATATTGTTCTTGACCTCTATGTATTTGCTGGAAAATGAGAAGGATTGCAAGAACTCCATCCATTTGGCATGTCTGGGGTTGAGTTTATGCTGCCCATTGATGTACTTGAGGGCCTCATGATCAGAATGCAGCACAAATTGCTTAGGTTTTAAGTAATGTCCCCAATGATTCAATGCTCTCACAATAGCATAGAACTCCTTGTCATATGTGGAGTAGTTAAGCTTAACCCCATTTAACTTCTCACTGAAGTATGCAACAGGCTTCTTCTCTTGTGTAAGCACAGCTCCTATGCCAAGGCCACTGGCATCACACTCTACCTCAAAGAGTTTGTTAAAATTTGGTAGAACCAATATTGGAGATTTACACAATAGCTCCTTGATCAGGTTGAAGGACTTCTCAGCTTTATCACTCCACTTGAACTCTCCCTTCTTCATGCACTCAGTAATAGGGGCCATGATTGAGCTAAACCCCTGTATGAATCTCCTGTAGAAAGAGGCTAACCCATGAAAACTTCTAACATCAGTAACAGTTTGAGGGAGGGGCCATTCCTTGATTGCCTTAACCTTCTCAGGGTCAACTGCTACCCCTTCTTTAGAAATGATGAACTTAAGGAAGTAAACCTCAGGCTGCATGAAAAAGCACTTTTTCAATTTGCCATACAGTTTGTTCTCCCTTAGAACCTCAAACAATAATCTCAGATGCTGCATATGTTCTCCCTTAGTTGAGCTATAAACAAGAATGTCATCAAAGTAAACCACCACACATTTGCCTAAGTATATCCTTAGGACTTCTGTCATCAACCTCATGAAGGTACTAGGGGCATTAGACAACCCAAAAGGCATTACCAACCATTCATAGAACCCATGTTTTGTTTTGAAGGTTGTTTTCCACTCATCTCCTGCTCTTATCCTTACTTGGTGATAGCCCTGCCTAAGATCAATCTTCGTGAACACTTGACCCACACTCAACTCATCCAGAATATCATTAAGTCTAGGTATGGGGAACCTATACTTAATAGTAATGTTGATGGCTCTACAGTCAATGCACATACGCCAGGTCTCATCCTTCTTTGGTACAAGCAAAGCTGGTACAGCACAAGGGCTGAGGGACTCCCTGACATAACCCTTGTTTAGTAGCTCACCTACTTGAAGCTGGAGCTCTTGTGTAGCCTTAGGATCAATTATGTAAGCTGGCTTGTTGGGTAGGATAGCTCCAGGTACTAGGTCAATGTGGTGTTCTATTCCCCTAAGTGGTGGTAGTCCACTAGGGAGCTCAGTAGGAAAGACATCACCATAAGGTTCTAGAATAGACTTGACCTCTTCAGGGATTTCAACCATGCTTATCCCAGTCTCCTTGGCAAGCAGTATGTACACAGGTTGTAACTAACTTAGCTCTTGCACTATTTCTGACTCACTTATCAACATGACTTCCTTGGAAGCCTCACTCATAGGGGTTGGGTTGATCTTTAAAGCAGGTGGTAAAGGTGCCAGGATAATTTTCTTCTTCCCATACTTAAAAGTGTAGGTGTTGTCCCTCTCATAGTGAATGGCATCCCTATCAAACTCCCATGGCCTTCCCAGGAAGAGGTGACAAGCTTCCATAGGTAGAACATCACACAAACTTTCATCAACATACCCTTTACCAATTGAGAAAGGTACAATACACTGCTTATCCACCTAAATCTCAGCTCCTTTGTTCAACCATCTGAGTTTGTAAGGTAGGGGGTGGTCCTTGATGGGTAGGGCTAGTTTGTCTACCAGGGTTTTGGAGGCCACATTAGTGAAGCTTCCACCATCAATAATGAGATTGCAGACCCTACCCTTGATAGTACATCTGGTTTGATTTTGTGTTTTCTGAATAGTTTCATTACAAATTGGTATAAGAGCTTTGGTTTGTGAGTTCATCTACCTAACTACATTAAAAACACAAAATCAACCATGAGTGAAGAGAGAATCACAGGTCTTGAAAACACAGTTCAAGGTCTTGTCAGAACTGTGATGGAGGTCTCTAGATCTGTCAATGAACTCCTTGAGGGCCAACAGAACAATGATACAAGGGGAGGCAGAGGTCGAGGAACAGGAGCACCTTTCCCACAAGGTGGAGGAAGGAGGAGACAACCTGTAGATCAATTTGAAATGTCAGACTCAGATGGCTCAGATCAAAGACTTCTCAGACACCAGGACAAAGACATAAAGGTAGAAATCCCTGACTTTCTAGGTAGCATGAACCCTGATGATTTCCTTGATTGGCTAAGGTCTGTAGAAAGAGTCTTTGAGTTTAAAGGATACACTGATAGAAAGGCTTTTAAGGTTGCTATCATGAAACTAAAGGGTTATGCCTCACTGTGGTATGAAAACATGAAAACCTTGAGGGTTAGAGAAGGGAAAGAACCTGTTAAGTCATGGCTCAAACTGAAAAAGAAAATGAGGGCTAAGTTTGTCTCTAGGACTACACTCAGGACATGTTCATTAAGCTCACTCACCTGAAACAAGACCAAAGACCTGTAGAGTCTTATCTAAGGGACTTTGAACAACTCACACTGCAATGTGAGGTTGTTGAGAAATCTGAGCAAAAGATAACAAGGTTCTTAGAAGGCTTGGATGAGAGGATAGCTAGTAAAGTCAGGCTACAAAATATATACTCCTTTGAGGAAGCTGTCAACTTGTCTTTAAGGGTAGAAAAGTTGGGGAAAGGAAAAGCCAGTGCCTCTAAGACACCTGCTATAACCCCTACCTACAAACCCTTTGTAGGAGTCAAGATAGGAGAACCTGTGGTTCCTACTAAGACTCCTTTCAACCCCGATAAAGACAAGGCTGTTGATGCAGGCCAAAGAAAAACTACCCCTCTAAAAAAGTGTTTTCAATGTCAAGGATATGGACATTTTGCTAGAGAATGTCCATCTAAAAGAGCTCTGAGCAACCTAGAAGTAATTCATTGGGGAGATGATGAGGTGTTGGTCTGTGATGATGAAATGGAAGAGCCTGAGATAGAGGCTAGTGAGAAGTTGATAGAGCTTGATGCTGGGTTAAGTCTAGTGACATGGAGGGTAATGCACACACAACCCCAACCCTTAGAAGAAGATCAGATACACCAGATCTTTATAACTAGGTGAACCATAAAAGGAAGGGTGTGTAATCTGATTGTGGATGGAGGTAGCTGCACCAATGTAGCTTCTAAAACACTGGTGGATAAACTAACATTGCCCACCAAAGACCACCCTCAACCTTACAAGCTTAGGTGGCTGAACAAGGGGGCTGAAGTTAAGGTAGATCAACAGTGTGTTGTTCCATTTTCTATTAGTAAGGGATATGCTGATGAGGCTTTGTGTGATGTATTGCCCATGGATGCTTGTCACCTTCTATTGGGTAGGCCTTGGGAGTTTGATAGGGATGCTGTCCATCAGGGAAGGGACAACACTTACTCTTTCAGGTTTGGGAAGAAGAAAATCATCTTAGCTCCTTTACTCCCTATCCTAAAAGGGAACCCTCCACTCTTAACTGAAGCTGCTAAGGAAATTCTGCTGTTGAGTGAATCAGAAATGGAGCAAGAGTTAAATGATCTCAGGCCAGTCTATGTCCTTCTCACCAAGGAGGTAGGGGAAGGTTCTAATCTGGTGCCTGAAGAGGTACATGCCTTGCTGAAAGTCTATGAGGATGTTTTCCCTGCTGATCTACCTAGTGGGTTACCCCCACTAAGGGGAATTGAGCACCACATTGATCTGGTGCCTGGGGTTGTTCTTCCAAACAAGCCAGCTTATAGAAGTGACCCCAGGGCAACACAAGAGCTGCAATCTCAAGTGGGAGAGCTGCTTAGCAAAGGGTATGTCAGGGAGTCTCTTAGCCCCTGTGTTGTACCAGCATTGCTAGTGCCTAAGAAGGATGGAACTTGGAAGATGTGTATAGACAGTAGAGCAATCAACAACATCACCATTAAGTATAGGTTCCCTATACCTAGACTTAATGACATTCTGGATGAACTCAGTGGGGCTCTAGTGTTCACCAAGATTGATCTAAGACAAGGGTATCATCAAGTAAGGATTAGAGTTGGGGATGAGTGGAAGACTGCATTCAAGACAAAGCATGGGCTGTATGAATGGCTAGTGCTGCCATTTGGGCTCTCCAATGCCCCTAGCACCTTCATGAGGCTAATGGCAGAAGTATTAAGGCCTTATTTGGGATAATTCATTGTGGTATACTTTGATGACATTCTAGTCTACAGTTCAAGCAAGAAGGAACATCTACAACAGCTAAATTTACTTTGTAAGGTTCTTAGAGAAAATAAGTTATATGGTAAGCTAGAGAAGTGTACTTTCATGCAACCTGAGGTTCATTTCCTTGGGTTCATTATCTCAAAAGATGGGGTAGCTGTTGACCCTGAGAAGGTTAAGCCAATCAGGGATTGGCCCACCCCCAAGACAGTAACTGAGCTCGGGCGTTTTCATGGGTTGGCATCCTTCTATAGAAGGTTCATTCAGGGATTCAGCTCTATCATGGCTCCCATCACAGAATGTATGAAGAAAGGGGAGTTCACTTGGGGAGAAAAGGCAGAGAAGTCCTTCAATACCATTAAGGATCTGTTGTGCAGGTCCCCTATACTAGGCTTACCTGACTTTAACAAGCTGTTTGAGGTGGAGTGTGATGCAAGTGGGTTAGGAGTTGGGGCAGTACTGGTTCAAGAGAAGAGGCCCATAGCTTATTTCAGTGAAAAGTTAAGTGGGGCTAGGCTGAATTACTCTACCTATGACAAAGAGTTTTATGCCATAGTGAGAGCCCTGAATCATTGGGGGCATTACCTAAAACCTAAGCCTTTTGTGCTACATTCAGACCATGAGGCCTTGAAGTTCATCAATGGCCAACACAAACTCAACCCCAGGCATGCCAAGTGGGTGAAATTCCTGCAATCCTTCTCCTTTTCAAGTAAGTATATAGAAGGAAAGAGCAATGTAGTGGCTGCTGCTCTTTCTAGGAGATCTGTGATGTTGTCATTCATGGAGCAAAGAGTCCTAGGCTTAGAGTTCATGAAGGAACTCTACATAGAAGATCCAGACTTCAAGGAGGAATGGGAGGAGTATTCAGAAGGAAAGCTCAAGAAGGGAAGTAAATACTTGACACAGAATGGCTTCCTCTTCCAAGGGAACAAACTATGCATACCTAGAGGTCCTTACATAGGGTTACTAGTCAAAGAGGTCCATTGCAATGGGCTTGCAGGGCACTTTGGAGTACAAAAGACATATGAGATATTACATGAGCAGTTCTACTGGCCAAAAATGCTGGGAGATGTGCAGGATACTATCAAGAGGTGCAAACCCTGTCAACTAGCCAAGTCACAGTTCCAAGCAGGTCCCTACACCCCTCTACCTGTACCAAACAAACCATGGGAGGACATCAACATGGACTTCATAGTGGAACTTCCTAGGACACAAAGGGGCAAAGACTCAGTCATGGTGGTAGTGGACAGGTTCAGCAAAATGGCCCATTTTGTTGCTTGCAAGAAGACAGAAGATGCCATGGGGGTAGCTGAGCTCTACTTCAAGGAAATAGTAAAACTGCATGGGGTGCCAAGGAGCATTGTGTCTGACAGAGACACTAAGTTCATGAGCCACTTCTGGAGGTCACTCTGGAGGCTCCTAAGGACAAAGTTACTCTTCAGCACAGCATACCACCCCCAAACAGATGGACAGACAGAGGTTACTAACAAAACTCTAGGAAGGATCTTGATATGTATCATTGCTAAGTCATTAAAGGATTGGGATATCAAACTGTCACAGTCTGAGTTTGCATTCAATAGAGCTCCATCACACTGCACATGTAAGACCCCTTTTGAAGTTGTTTATGGTGACAATCCTCTAATGCCAACAGACCTAGCCCCAGTGATAAGGAAAGAAGTCAATTATGATGCCAAGGAAAGAGTACAACAAATGATGCAGTTTCACAGTCAAGTCAAGAAACAGATTGAAATGACAAATGAGATGTATAAGTCAAAAGCCA
Source organism: Heliosperma pusillum (assembly GCA_022085475.1). Taxonomy (NCBI): domain Eukaryota; kingdom Viridiplantae; phylum Streptophyta; class Magnoliopsida; order Caryophyllales; family Caryophyllaceae; genus Heliosperma; species Heliosperma pusillum. The sequence continues at coordinate 3,431 of JAIUZE010014993.1, read as the reverse complement.
AAGGTCCAAAGAAAGCTAGGGAGTTCAAGGCAGGAGATATGGTGTGGTTGCACTTAAGGAAAGAAAGGTTCCCAGAGAAGAGGAAAAACAAACTCATGCGAAGAGCTGATGGTCCTTTTGAGGTGCTTGAAAGGGTACGACCTAATGCATACAAGATAGATTTATCAGGAGATTATGGGGTACATGGGACATTCAATGTGGGAGATCTAAGTCATTATCAGGAGGACTCTGAGGATGAAGAGGATTTGAGGGCAATTCTTTTTCAAGAAGGAGGGGTTGCAACAGAAGTTCAATGCCAAGCTCAAAGACAAGACCAACCAACCCATGATCAGTCAAACCATGATCCAATACCAACCTCACCCTATGTCAAAAGCTACCTTAATGCTTGGTATAGTCCAGGCCCAAGCAAACAAGCCATGACACGAGCCATTGATAGCCATGACACGAGCCAGGGCCAGCCAAGACACAAGACAGACTCACAAAACAAGCCAACAAAACCTCAGGAAATCCAGTCAGCAGCAGTACCTTGGGGAGGGTCTCAGGGTAATTTCCAATCTTAGGGACTTCAAACCAACTGTGGGAGGGTCTACTACCTTTTTGTCCAGGGAACCTTCCTCAGAAATGTTGGAGTAGGTGTCCTCCACAATAGTGCGCCACATAATAAATCTTATTATGGAATATAATTGGGATAATTATTGACTACATATATGATTAGTCAGTTGATTAACGTAAATCAATAACGGTTGGCTAACTAGAGTTTGACGTTATTGTCGTTTGACGGCGGTGATCAACTGATCCCTTTCGGTCACACCTACAGGATGAAATCCAAATAGTAACTAATTATTTGTATACGATACAGTTAATTAGTACATTACATAGATTCGATATGTACGAGAGTTAATTGTTAGAAATTGAGTTAAGAACTCAAATTCGATTAAGTTTATTTTTCAATTATGCGATAATTGACTAATAAAATTTAATCGTATTTTAATACGATTAAAAAGATTTACACTTTAGTAATTAATCGTTAAATTACTAAATTAGTTGAGGTTTGAGAAGAGGTAATTTACTTATATTGACAGGAGTTTGTTAAAATAAATTAACTAAGCATTGTGGGACCAATTTATATTTGATAATAAATGGTAAATATTCTTAAAATTTAAGTTACATTAATTTATTTAATTGAGTCAAGAATGTTACTATGATCAAATAACACTTAATATACAGATAATTAACCATATGATCAAAAAGGATTTGTGAGACAAATATCAAAAAATCAAATGGAAACTAATTAGACCATTTGTGGCCGGTTAGGAAGTAGTACAAAGTATGATTTTTTGTTCTTGTTGTAACTCTTTAGTTAGCATTTGAAAGTGACATAACAAGATAAAAAAAATCATCATCTTTTTACAACACTCCACTCTAGTGCATGTGATCAAATTGAACAAATAAGCGGTCCTTTTATGGACAATATCATTCGGCCAAAGTGGCTTAAAATGAACAATAGTTGTTCATTTTCATGACTCCTTTTTGTTAATTTGTTTAAACAAAAAAAACTTCTCTCTAAAAACTCTTATTCTCACTAAAACTAAATAATACTATTTATATAAGTATTACTAGTGTAGTAATATAGTCTAATATTAGTAGTATAATATCTATCTTATTATCTAGTTAATAATAAGAGTAGATTATTTGGGTTCATCTTGGTGCAACTTACAGGAGATCTTCTAGTTTGGAGATTACTTGTGTTTATCCATATTTATAGCTCAAGAACAACAATAAGGAGTTCTTGTTGTGCCCATATTATTTCCATATCAATGTGAGGAAATTTCTTCTTTTATATAAATGTCTTTATATTTGCATGCATGTTACATAGATCATTAAATACTAAATTAACAAGTAATTTAGCAACTAATTAGAAGAGTCTAATTAAGGTATATGGACTTTCAATTGGTATCAGAGCTAGCTTGTAGCATGCATGTTCATTTTGGACATTTTTGTTAAAGTTATAAGATAACTAATAAATCAAAGATTTTGAGTTAAAATACGATTCTGACGAAAATTTTTGGTGCATGTATACCTACTGACCTCAAAACGTTTGTGGTCAAATTTCGTGATTTTAGGGATTAATTTGCTATTTATTTTGATTTTTGGCGTTTAAACCGAGTTAACATGTATTTTATGAGTTAAAAGTTAACTAAAAATAGTTGCATGTTGATTATGGCCATGAAATTTTACTATGATCTCACATGCATGTCTTAAATATTGTATGTAAAATTTCGTGACTTTTACTTATGTATTGCATGTTTATTGATTTTTATACGATAAAAGTCGATAATATGAGATTATAATGTTCATAAAATTGAAACGTCCATTTATGGTCTTGAAAATTTTTTGTACATTTTACATTCTGATGTAGATACTCTTGGTGAAATTTCATAATTTGTTTCACTGGTTTACTATATCTAATGTTTTTATTTGATAAAACCATTAAATACAAAGCTATTTGTTCATAAAATTAATTTAAATTTTTTGAGCAAATATTTTTTATTTTTATAGTTCCTGGAATTGTTCCAGAATGTAAAAAATTTTTGGTTTCAAATTTTATGATGTTTATATTTTATTTTGGTTTTATTTCATAATCGTTATGATTAAACCGTAATATTTAGAAAATGAAATCAAATCGATCTAATTAATGACCAACAAAATTAGTAGTGACTAATTTTGAGTTCTAAATCATTTTAGTTAATTAGTTTGAATTTAAATGCGATTTAAATGTTGATATTGATTTTTAATGGTTAAAAATCAATGAATCCCGGAAGAAATCGAGCTACAATGAGCATAAATTGAACTTAGGACGATTTTGGCATGAATTTTGCAGCAATTTATTTTATTTATGGTTGAATGAATGAATGTCATTTATTTAATAATGTATGCAAATTTTGTACCTAGTATGGCCTAGTTAATTTTTATCGTTATTACCCGTAATGTAAGGGAATAACGTTTTGGTTGTAATTTTATTGCAATCTCGTATCGCCGGTTTGTATAATTTAATAATTTGATTTTATAGTATAAATGTATAATAGGAATGGCTGTAATTTTATTTTATTTAATAATCGTTATTACCCGTAATCCAATTGTAGTTGCATGGATAGACATGTAGATGTCTACAAAAGCTAAGTTAATGCTTAACTATTCTTAGATCCAAATCATCAATTAAATACCTCATAATAGGTGTGTACAAGATACACATCAAAACCACATGTCCAAATAGAGATTTGGAATAGGATGTGTACATGACACAAGCCTATTGTATGCATGTATCTACCTAGAGGTTATGATGATCTTTTCTATTATAAGATATAAGAATGGTTTCACTCGAATTGTCGAAAAGTCATGTATAGACATGAAAGTCAGTGGGAGTTAAAGTC
>JAIUZE010014988.1:0-19471 GCA_022085475.1 Heliosperma pusillum | reverse complement strand
TTGTGAAACCAACTCAAAGTGGGACATATCAAAAACCGTCACAAAACATGAGAATAGGGAAATATATAAATTTAACTATGATAAAAATGAATCAATACATGATACATAAGCATTAGAACAAGTTTATGAAGCTTAATAAATAAGAAACATAGATTCCCTCTCGAAACAACATGTTTGGAAACCAACTAAAACAAGGGTCCACTTCAAACGGTTATAACTAGAGCTCTAGACATTAAAATGCAGAAATTCCAAGTGGAGGTGATAGCTTATCCTCTTAGGGTTGTAACGGTAGGTCTCAAGCCAAAAACAAGCAAGTAACGAAGGAGATATGATCATTTTACGAAAAGGAATCAGTGCAGTGAAACTGCAGTCGTCACGACCGTGACTTGTATGTCACGCTCTTGACATGAGTTTCACGACCGTGACTTACATTTCACGCTCGTGAAATGTCTGTTACGCAAGGGTATTGGGTCTGCCTCTTATTTCACGCTCGTGACATGAGTTTCACGACCGTGACTTGGGTCAAGACATCTCCATTTTGCTCTAAACTCAACCATGGCTTCCCTAAAATAGATCCACACACAAGTTTAACAACAACAAGTGATTGAAACCAACAACATATGCACGAAATCATCACTTCAACACTTATGAATATTAACCAACTTCAATTATCATCATCCATCATCAATTCTCATTATCAATTATCAACTAACAACAACTATCATCAACAACTCAATTCCTATGATTACTAATCTTATTCTAAATATGATTACTAACATAGAAAACACATTAAAAACACGTAAATGATATCGAGTAACCCTTCACCGTTACCTTTATGCGTCGTTAATCGATTTCTAAGTCTTCCTCCACTAGATAGTAATCTTTGTCGGGGTCTAGAAGGTCTCCACCTACAATTAGATAATAAAAGATGAATATAATTCACCTTTGAGAAAGACGGATAAATTGAAAAGTGAGAAAGACGGTAATTTTATTACCAAATAAGATAGAGGACGATGAGAGGGAAAGATTAAGACGAACTTTAGTGAATTTGAGCGAGAAATGAAGGAGTAGAGATGATCTTGAGCTTGATCAAAAATGGAGCTTAGGTTTTGGTGGTTTGTATGAGGAAGAAGAGGTGAGTGGAAAAAGAATGAGGGAGTTAGGTTATAAGGGTGAGTGAGTGGAGAAATATGGGGGAAAAAGCCCAAAAGCGCCTTAAGGCGTAACTCATTCGGAATTTCGAGTAAAGTCCAAAAACGAACTCGGATTTTCTAAATTAGACACGGGAAAATAAATTCTAGACTAAATCTAAAATTTCGCTGAAAAGTATCCGTATAATATTTTTAAATTACAAATAAGGTACATTTGCGGGTGTTACAATGGATGGATGCTACGGGAATCTAGGAGAATTAATTTAACTTGGGGATGTACAAAATGGCAAGGGCAAGGAAAATAAAAAACAATAATATATTGTGAAATACTTATTGTGGATGCCCATAAATCTCACCATTATGAATGTTCATAAACATAGAATTATTCTAGTCACGTCCTTTTGCATTCCTATGGCATAACTCTCGTTTGTATTCAGGGGCGAACCCAGGATTGAAAACATAGAGTAGCGAAATTTTTGTAATATAATTTTCTATTAAAAAGCCACGAAAATAAACGAACATATATCTTTAACAAATGGTCTGTTTGTATTATTCGTAACCATCGTTGCATTGGATTGTTGATGATTACGCCGTAGCTCGTAGTAATCTAGCAATTCTTGTGATCATCTTGTTTATACAAACCTTGTATAATTGTATACTCTTTTTGCATAACCAACAAAATATCAAGCAAAATATTATAACCAATTCTTGTATAAAAAATGTATATACATTAGCTAACGTACCATTTCTCCCAATTTAAGATTATACTCATTTCTTTTGCCTACTTTCTTTTCATTCTAGTGTCGAATTAGAGAGCTTTAACCGTAAATATTTTGGAAACTACTGTAAATAACACTGCTACCTAAAAACAAAAAAACAAAAAAAACAAAAAATACATAAATAAATCTATTATAGAAATACTTTCACAAAATATCAATTGACAAAGATATAAATAACATATGAAATATATATTTTAAAAACAGGATTACCGTCTCTTTTTTAGAACCACCCAAAAACTAAATAGAAAATAGAAAATTAGGCAAAGTATTACATAAGATGGGAAAACATGATTGCAAACAAGGGCAAAGTGTTGATTTAAGAAAAATAAACAATGCAAATCCATTAAAAAATGCGTTCAGTGAGGCTCGAACACAAGACCTTCAAGGTAATAAACAACTCCTTTACCATTGCACCAGAAACACAATGTTGTTATTGTTTTACCCTTTATTATTTTATTCTTTAAGTTTTAGAAATCAGAAATTGGGGTAGCGAAAATCCGTCTTCCTCAACATTTTTTCTGGGTTTGGGGTAGCACTTGCTACCCTTTGCTACCCTCTAGGTTCGCCCCTATTTGTATTTGTGTGTATATATATCTCTTTGTGCTAATGAGAAAGACACATCTCTCTTTACCATTATCTTTTATACATATTATAACACGTTATCAGCACAAGTCTCTACATAACATCGATTATTGAATGTCGGGAATATCGGGACTACTGAACTTTCTCATAAACGATTATTGGATCTTATCCTCTTATGTTTGGTTTTATATTATGAATGTTGCCAATGTAATTTGTAAGTCTCTTTGACTATTTTATTTATTTTAACTGTTGAATTGTATGTCATGGTTTAATTTTACATTCGTATTATTTGGAAGATTGAGAATTGTGTTATATTGTCGAAGTGCTTAATTTGATTCCATTAAATTACTAATTTTCAAGAAAACCAGCCATGCATCATAGCATTATTTTCTTGTTTTCAAAGCATGTTTGCGTATTTAACTTTTATATTGCAAATTGATGTTGGGTTCTTCAGCAGGGATTTTATTGACAAATGTTTTTGCATATTTGATAAATGGGTTGTGCATGTACTAAATCATTGAATTCACCATTACGCACGCAGACTATTTTTATCCATAATTTGAATTTTTTTTTGTTAATTAGTTATCTATTGTCTTATGGGTTCCCATATGTTGTTATGTAAGTTTTAATAATTGATTATAAGTCATAGAAATTATCATTTTGGTTTGGTGCAAATTGGTAATTTGGTAATAAACAAGGGTAACACCAACAAGTCTCCCTTGTGATGGGTATATCCGTCACAAGCTTGCGACGGGTCAAATACTATCCATGTGGGTAGATAAGACAAAACAGAATGCTACTCCCAAGGCACTCTGCTTTTGTCTTATCTACCCCACATGGGTAGTATTTGACTCGTCGCAAGCTTGCGACGGATATGCCCGTCACAAATGAGAATTGTGGGGTAACCAACCACCTGTAGCATGTTCTAAGCCAAAATTAAAAGATGATTAATTGTCAATGGTATAATATTAAAGTAGATGATGATGGTAGTTAAAGGTATGTTTTAACAAGTCAATTTATTAAATTTGCAGCTAGAATATTTAGTGCTTGAATATATATTTATAAAATTATGAGATACTTTCAAAGTTATTCATTATTTTAATTGAAGACTGGTTGTTCGTAAAACTATATATGTTGTTCATCATTACTAGCATTGAAATCACGTATTTATTATGATTAACATGAAATCGTTATTGCATCTGCTACATCAGGGATTGTATGAGTTAATTCTTCATTAAGTCATATTGAGTAATATAAATCCTAGATCTTAGTAAGGAGTATTTATATTGATTCAATGTTTTTTTTGGTGCTATATTGATTTTATGTTAATGTACCAATTCAATTATCATAGTTTTCTTTGTCTGTACCTTGGATGATAAATTAATTGTGTTTGTGAAAACCCTCGCGAATGCGGAAATATAAAACATACAAGCATGTGAAATAATATGCGGAAATACGGTATTTTAAAAACTTTTATACAAGCAAGTTAAATAAAACGAGGAGTGTCAAAACATTACAAACTAAGTACGGAAATACAACAAAGAGACGGGGTCTCTTAAAATGTTAGCAAAGAACAAGTGTTTAGCAAAACTAGCTAATAACGTCTAGAGGTGAAAACTTCCAGGGACAACGCCCGCTAGCTCACACCCGAACCCCAAAATAGCATAAGCAAAAAGCCATCCATGCAAGCAACCTGTTCATTCATGAAAAACATGAACGCCACAATCAGTGGGGAGTAACTCCGGGGTCTCCCAGCCATATCACCTTAAACGTACATATAAGGAAATACAAAAGTAAAATCATGCATATATAGATATACATGTGAGTTACGATAAAAATAGATAGGCAATCCAATATATAATGATAAGATCATGTGGAAATCAAATCTGAAACCATCATGTTATTCAAAGACTCGGGGAAGACACTCTTAGGCAAACGAATACGCTCACTAGGCTTGCATCTACCTCTCACCGTTAGGCGGTATAAGATTGATAAGATTGAGACCCGACAGACAAAACCATTCAAGTCATGCGATGATCATAGTAAATACAACATATTGTCATCCATTCACGAACCAAGACAATGACGGTGTCCAAACATGCAATGACCATGAACTATATCATGAAATCACGCATTCAAGAACGACACAAGACGACAATCTCACGGTAAATGAAACGCACTAGCATCGTGTCCCAGCAAGAATGATTAAAAGCATCCACGGGATAACATTTCCCTGAACTCATACGCGATGCTTACATTTCGCCTATGTAGACTATTTTCCTCCTGGTAGCACGACGATAATAAATATCCGGTCCTAGTCTAAACCTGGCCAGGATCTCGGAATAAACCATTTTCCGATTCGACATGCGATAAACGTTTCGCATCCAAGACTCGGGCTTACAATATACATGCCGAGTACCCCAAATTCGGTAGATTAATTCACGAAAGAGGCGGAAAAACAGCTCAAGCCTCATAACATGCGGTACGCTACATGCAAATAACACCACCTCGCAAGTATACAACATTTGACGGCCGGGTCGATCAACGCATAGCGTTCAACTCCCAACAACGTCGTCATCTGCCCACTAACACATGCATTTAAGCAGTAGGATACCTCTCCGTTCCGACATTCCAGCCTTACGAACGGGAAGGTAGCCAAGGGAATGAGAATACAAAGCACAAGACAAAATAGTGCTCAAACCGACTCATTTGTAAAAACCGACTCAAAGTGGGAACATATCGAAAACCGTCACAAAACATGTGATACATGCGAAAGAGATATCATATATCCAAAACATGAATATTATAAGACATTACGTAAAATTATACGATAAACCGATCATGCGAACTATTATAAATTACGAGTTTTAAAAGTCAAAGGAAAACAACACAGCCGTGTTGCAGGCCGGGCAAATGACCGGTGGCCGGTGGGCCGGCTCAGAACACAGGCAAAATCCCAAAAACAGAGAAAAGAGGTCTGGGCCGGTTAGTAGACCGGCGGCCGGTCGACCGGCACAGACAATCACACCAAAATCAAAACTTCAATACTGATGTGTTCCAGGCCGGTGGTTTGACCGGTGGCCGGTTGGCCGGCCTGGAGCACCTCTTATACAAAAATCCAATTTTCCAAATGAGTTACTGGAGTGTTCCCAGCCGGTTGGCAGACCGGCGGCCGGTCGACCGGCAGGGAACCCCAGTTCACCCGAGAGCCTCTTACACTTAACCAATTCATTTCCAAATCATTTCAATTCTCATATATACTTCAAATAATCATCAACAATCAATATAATTCATCAACATTCATCATATAACATCATTTACTAATCATAGCATGGTTTCTAATCTTCCTAATCGTATTCTAATACGATTTTCTAGCATATAACATGTAAAACACGTAAGTGATACCGAGTAACCCTTCACCGTTACCTTTATGCGTCTTCCCTACTCGTCAAGCTCCTCTTCAATAAGGTAATAGTATTTGTCGGGATCTTGGAGGTCGCCACCTACAAATAGATCGTAAAAAGATGAATAAAGTTCATCTTGAGAAAGACGGAATGCTTAAAAAGCGAGAAAGACGATAATTTTATTATCAATACGGATAGAGGAAGGTACGGGAGGAAAAATAAGACGAACTTACGTAAATTCTATCAAGTAACGAAGAAGTTACGTCAATTCCAAAAATCGAATTCAAAGAGGGAAAGTTGATTTCTTAGAGAGGAAGAAAAGTGTGTTTGATTTGGTGGTGAATGAGATATTAGGTTAAGGAGTATGAGTTGTGTGAGTTATGAAGGAAAAAGTTAAAGACGGTTTCAAAGTCAAGAAAGTCAAACTCGTCTTAAGACGGGATTTTCATGAAATCTCGCAGAAATTCCAAATACGAACTCGGAAATTCTAAATTCTACTCGAAACTTAAAATTATAAATTAAAACTTAAAATTACTGAAACGATTTCGTAAAATATTTCTATTAGAAAAATAGGGTACATTTCCGGGTGTTACATATCCAATGACGCTCATGTGGATTGTTTTGTTTTAGGCTTGTCATGCTCCCAGCATACAATTCATTTAGGTATGTTCATGTAATGGCATACATGATTGGTCTCATGTGATCAACAACTCTTAGGTTCAGTGGATGACTATGACCCTTTCATAGTGATCCCACTTTCATCAATATGAATAACCTATTTTAACTTGTTGAAATAGATTAAGGATCTTATCAATATAAGACACTTTTCTAAATGCCAAAATAAAATCTTCTATTCCATAATAGATTTTCATTTTAGTATACATGTTGCCCTCTTTCATCAAGCATTAAAATCCAACCACCCCTTTTAAAAAGGTAACATGAATACGTTACTCACAATGAGTGATACGTTATTCACGTGGAAAACAAATTCTCCCACTGAACTTCATGTCTTTACATGACTTTAACTCCCACTTAACTTCATGTCAATACATGACATTAACTCCCACTTAACTTCATGTCTATACATGATATTTCGACAATTTGAGTGAAAAACTTCTTATATCTCATAATAGAAAAAGATCATCATAACCTCTAGGTAGATACATACCATAGGCTTGTGTCATGTACACATCTTATTTCAACTCCTTATTTGGACATGTGGTTTTGTTGTGTATCTTGTACACACCTACTATGAGGTATTTAACTGATGATTTGGATCTAAGCATAGTTACGCATTAACTGAGCTTTTGTAGACATCTACATATCTATCCATGCAACTATAATTGGACACTTCCAATTAAAACATCTTCATATTTATAGAATGATTTTGGACAACTCCAAATAATGATTTTGGACAACTCCAAATACATCATTCCTTTGCATCGATTCCATTTATAATTTATTTTCATAAGTCTCTTTAGAAAATCCAATTTTAAATGTTCTAGGTGCTCCTTACTAGTCACTAGTCTAAGGATTTACCTAAGAACGCTTTCTTTTGGTCTCCTCACTAGTCTTGAGTCTAACCTAAGAACATTTTCTTTTGGTTTCCTCAGAAGTTCTTAATTAGGTTTTCGTTGTGGCTTATTTTCTCCCACTCTATCTTTAGAAAAATACAACTATTTTCTTTAAAGATAGCCTTATGAGCCACAAACAATTTTGTACTCATACTTGTGAGGGAGGTAGAAGTATCACAACATGACCTTAAGTGATCTACTAAAGACTTTATTGTAAGGACATCGAATCTTAGCTTTGAGATAGACTAGTTCTATAAGCTAAAGAGTTGGACACATATTCATGTCAAATACTATCTCTATAAGTGGTGTAGCCAATGGTTTGGTAGATTCCCTATTTTGAGTTCAATAACTCAATTTTGACTTAACAATTGATCTTTCAAAGTGAGAATCGAATTCTTAGCCTTTTATTATAATGATCCAATCATCATAATATTAGTATGATCAATTTGAGTAGATACAATTTATGTTATTAGTGCAAGTAGAGTATAATGACAAGTTTTAGAACTAAAAAGTTTCAACAAACCGAGTGACTTGGGTTGAAAAGCAAGTCACTAAATCCAATTAGAACCAATGTCAATAAAAGGAATTAAACAAATTTCCATGTCAAACAAGGAAATTATAAAAGTTCTAAAAATAATGTCTCAAAATAAATCCCAAAAATTTAGACAATTCAAAATGAGACCAAGCTTCCATAGGTCTTCAATCATGGGTAGCTACCTTAGCTTCCCTTGAAGAGCCTTCTTAGGCTTGCTTCTCCTTGCCTTTATCCTTGCTAGGATGCCCTAATTACAATTAAATAGGTTAAGAATCACAACTTGTATCTATATACCAAAGTTGAGATCATAACATAAACGATAGGGATAAATATTTACCTACTGGAACATCTTTCCAGTTTTGATATCTCCTAGATATTTGGGGCAATTCCTCTTCCAATGCCCTATGCCATTATAAGAATGGCACTTGTCCTCGGTTGAGGCACCTTTCTTAGGTTTGGGTGAGCTATTCTCAATAGCTTTTCCATTGCCCTTGTAGGTGGAGGGCTTCTTCCCTTTACTACCACATTTCATGAACTTCCCCTTACTCTTATTATTAATATGGAGTACATCCTTGGAGGTGCTAACATTTAGCCCCATGTCTCTCTCAGTTTGCACAAGAATCGTGTGCAATTCATGAAGAGATGTTTTCATGTTTTGCATATTGTAGTTTACCCTAAACTACATATATGCTTTGATGTTCCCCAAGGAATGTAAAATTCGGTCAATAACGACATGTTCGGGAATGGTCACCCCTTGAAATTTAAGAGTCTTAAGATGCTCAATCAATTTGAGTACATGAGGGGTAACTCTTTGGCCCTCTTGTAGGTTCATGTCGGTAAAACACGGAAGCCGTCTCATATTGTATGATCCTAGGAGCTTGTGAAAACATGGTTACAAGCTTGGCATAGATCTCGTAGGCCGTGCTCATCTTTATGGCACTCCTTTGGAGATCGGCCTCCATAGAGAAAATCAAAACGTTTTTATCGCGGCGGACTCTTTTTGGTAAGCCTCGTAGGCTCGCCTTGTGCCGGCGGTTGACCACTCGTTAGGTGCGGTGGGAGAGGCCCGATAGGGTAACGAAACTTGTCGTCACCCTCCGCGGCCAAGCGGAGTTGCGCATCCCAATGGGCAAAATTAGCACCATTTTTTTTCTAACTTGCATCGATCCATAAAGGATCGAAGCCATGAGACATTTGTGAGAGTTGGAGCATAGGTGGTTGTGGATGAATTAGCATTTGCCATTGCTAATAAACAATATTAACTAAAAATTTTAGACAGAAAATGTCAACATTTATCATGTTAAATACTTGTAAACATTTTAAAACAAGTTTTAACATTTAAATAGTGACCTCTACCCAACTATTATAAATGATTCCGAGATCCAAATTCATATCAACTTGGGCACGGTAAGCCGATTCATCCCTTATTAACATAATTCGGTGTATTAACTCTTTAATCGATTCTACATAGAACTCTCGGTCGATAATATTACTTTAATATTTATCTTAAGCCCGGAACATATGCGGCTACGGTCGCGAATACCTCCGTTGAGCTCAATCCAAATTTCGACATAATAACCTTTATTACCCCACTTACCCAACGTAACAAGTTTAGCACCCCGGTAAGCCGAGCCTACTTCCTTGCGAAATTGGGATTCACGGGTTCTACAATTTGGTAAGGCTTGATCTCAATTATTTATTATGAGAGGTCATGTCAATTTATTATCTATCTCGTTTAAGTGAACAAAATAGATGAATTAATGATAAATTTAATTGACACGGTCGAATACTCGATAAAATATGCATGTCATGTTATGGCGATTTGGCAATGCATGCAAACATATTAAATAAAATACAAGCATAAAAATAAAACTCCTAGTAAGGCCTTTCCTAGAATAGGAAATCGTATAATCTATTACAAATTCGGAAACCAACTCCTTTGGTCCCTTTAACTTCATAAGCACGCCTCCCAAGGTCACCGTCTCTCTCTCTTGGAACTCCTTTCCGAATGGCACCATCTTTGGGAAACTCCGGTATTACAAATAATTACAAAATATATATAATAAAATTACAATAATTTCCTATTATAAATTTGTAAAATAAAATAATACAATAAAAGTGATTCGAGATCACATTAAATTACAACCGAATCAATATTCCCTTACATTTCGGGCAATATCGATTAAAACTAAGGCCATACAAGGAATAAATTACATAATTCCAAATTACTAAACAAAAATATGACATTCATAATTAAATAGGCAGCATAATAATATGTATAAAACATGCTCATTTTAAATGCCAAATCGCCCTATTTTACGGTTTATATCATATATAACCCGGTTTTACGGAAATGCGTAATAATATTTTAAAATCACCAAACAATACTTAAACCATATTTAAGTCAAAGTTAATTATCCAACTCATTTAGGCCTCAAAAATTAGTCATCACTCAATTTTTGACAATAATTCAACTTGTTATATAATTGCTCATAATTAGACTTTAAAATCATATTTTAATCAAATAAATCAAATTTAATTACAATAATTTCAAATTTGAAATTTTAATATTTGTACATTCTGAAACATTTCCATGACACTCATAATGTCAAAAATCATGGTTAAAAATTTCGAATCGTTTTTGAGAAAAAATCGGTTGCGCTTTATCGGTTTTATCAAATAAACTACATAAAGCATGTGAAAATTAATCAAATTAAATTTTTAACTTAAGATCAGAAATGTGGGACATATAAGAAACCAGGAATATTTTTCTCATGACATGAAATTTATTTTAGCCATTTTTATGCAATTTTTACATTAAAAATTCATAAATCATGCTAGACAAATCATATGGGTCTGAAAGTTTCCAGTCTAATAGGACAAAATCCATGTGACAACATACTATAATTTCATGGTCAGATTCAAAGCGATAGTACTTTTAACCAATTGACTTTCATTTATATCATTTTATCATATAAAAATCATAAATCATGATAAACAAGTCCACTTCACACGAAATTTTATATACAGTAAATAAAATCCATGTGTGATATTGCGTAAACATTTCACGGTCAGAAGATAAGTCTAACTATTTTTTATCATTTTAAACATCATTTTACTCATTAAAATGTAATAAAAACACTAAAAAGCATATTTGAGCAATATAAATTTCCATAAATCATCAAAATGACCTAAAATTATATAAGGACCAGAATATATTGACATGCAAATTACTTTGTGATTTTATCTTATAAAACACAAATTACTAGTTTTCTTTAAGTTATATTAACTCGAAAAAACTATATATCGATTATGCATGCAACAACCAAAGCTCTGATACCACTTGTAGGTTTCTCAAACTCAATATTAGACATTTCTAATATCATATTATAAATAGTTAACCCTTAAACTATTTGGATCTTATGCATGCATAACATAAAAATAAATAAGGAAGAATAAATTGTTCCTTACATTGGTTTGAACGGATTTTGGGAACAAAATAGGACACCTTCCTACTTTGTTCTTGAGCTCAAAGTATAAGGATGATTTCCAAGTTATTAGATTAAGAACACTCCAATTAGTTGCACCAAGACAATACCCAAAAATCACAAATATTACTACACTAGTATTCTTTGTAAGATACCCTTAAAATATCACTAATATGTCTATTACTACTCTTAGTAATATTATTAGTAATCTATGAACATAAGTTGATTGAAGCTTCTCAAGCTTATTATTTTAGAGTAAGAAAATGGAGAGGTTGAGAGATCGATATTGTAACACGCGGAAATGTACCCTATTTTTCTAGTGAAAATATGTTACGGATACCTTTCAGCAAATTTAAGTTTTAATTTAGAATTTTATGTTCCGAGTCGAATTTAGAATTTCCGAGTTCGTATTTGGAATTTCCGCGAGATTCCATGAGAATCCTGTCTTAAGGCGAGTTTGACTTTTCTTGACTTTTAAATCGTCTTTGACTTTTCTTGACTTTTAAGTCGTCTTTGACTTTTCTTGACTTTTGAGCCGTCTTTGACTTTCGTTGACTTTTCCGACTCACCGTACATATACTCCCTCAAACCCTAAACCTAATTCATTTCCTCACAATTCATTTCCTTCTTCTTCCTCACCATAAACACCAAAAACCTTGCCTCCATTTTCATCCAACATTAGATTCGTCATAGTTCGTTCATTTCTCGCTCAAATTCGCGTAAGTTCGTCTCATTCTTCTCCTCTTACCTTCCCCTATTCGTATTCATATTAAAAGTATCGTCTTTCTCGCCTTTTAAATTATCCGTCTTTCTCAAGGTGAATTATATTCATCTTTTATTATCTAATTGTATGTAGGTGGAGACTAGGAAGGTTTAGAAACCGTTTAAAGACGCGAAAAGGTAACGCTGAAGGGTTACTCGATATCATTTACATGTTTTAATGTGTTTTCCATGTTAGAAACCGTATTTAGATTATGGTTAGTATGCTTAGGAACTGTATTGTTGTTGATGGATGTTGTTAGTTGTTAATTGATATGAGAATTGATGATTTGTGACGATAAATGAGGAGTTTGTTGTTGATAACATGTTGGAAATTGATCGTCCTTGAATCCCGTGAAGGACGCAGGCTGCGTTGGGGGACGCAGGCTGCGTCGTAGGACGCAGGCTGCGTCGGGGTGACGCAGGCTGCGTCATTCTCTGCCGACAGAATTTTTCCTGCACTGACCCCTTTTCGTAAAATGATCATATCTCCTTCGTTACTTGCTTGTTTTGGGCGTGTGACATCTCGTTGGAACCGTAAGAGGTTAAGCTATCACCTCGACTTGGAATTTCTGCATTCCCATATCTAAAACTCCAGTTATGACCGTTTGAAGTGGACCCTTGTTTTCGTTGGTTTCCAAACAACGTTGTTTTAGAGAGGTGATCTATGTTTTTATTCATTATGCTTCATAAACTTGTTCAAACGCTTATGTATCATGTATTGACTCATGTTTATCATATTTAAACTTATATGATTCCCTATTCTCATGTTTTGTGACGGTTTTTGGTATGTTCCCACTTTGAGTCAGCTTTTACAAATGATACGGTTTGAGCACTATTTTGTCTTGTGCTTTGTACTCTCATTCCCTTGGCTACCTTCCCGTTCGTAAGGCTGGAATGTCAGAATGGAGAGGTATCCTGCTGCTTAATTGCATGTGTTAGTGGGCATACGACGACGTTGTTGGGAGGC
The DNA here is from genome assembly GCA_022085475.1 of Heliosperma pusillum. Lineage (NCBI taxonomy): Eukaryota > Viridiplantae > Streptophyta > Magnoliopsida > Caryophyllales > Caryophyllaceae > Heliosperma > Heliosperma pusillum. Next base: position 6,229 of record JAIUZE010014988.1, on the reverse strand, counting down.
GAACGCTATGCGTTGATCGACCCGGCCGTCAAATGTTGTGTACTTGCGAGGTGGTGTTATTTGCATGTAGCGTACCGCATATTATGAGGCTTCAGCTCTTTTCCGCCTCTTTCGTGAATTGATCTACCGAGAATGTGGGTACTCGACATATATATTGTAAGACCGAGTCTTGAATGCGAAACGTGATCGCATATCGAATCGAAAAATGTGATTCCGAGAATCTGGCCAGGTTTAGATTAGGAGCCTTATCGTTCCTACCAGGAGGAAATTAGTCTACATATACGAAATGTGATCGTGTATGCGTTCCTGGAAATGTGATCCCTGGGGATGTCCTTTAATCAACTTTGCCATGTCCACGATGCTAGTGCTTTTCATTTTACCCGTGAGATGTCGTCTTTGAGTTTGTCGTTTCTTTGACTGCGTGATTCATGATTTATTCATGGTCAAATTGCATGATTGGACACCGTCAAGGTCTTGGTTCGTGAATGGATGATAATATGTTGTATTTATTGTGATCATCGCATGACTTGACTTGGTTTGTCTGTCGAGTCTCAATCTTATCAATCTTATACCGCTAACGGTGAGATGGAAGCCCTAGTGAGCGTATTCGGTTGCCTAAGAGTGTCTTCCCCGAGTCTCTGAATATCATGATGGATTCGGATTTGTGCCTCTTATGTTCTTATCATTATCTATCGAATTGCCTATCTATTCTTATCGCAACTCACATGGATATCTATATATGCATGATTTAACTTTTGTATTTCCTTATATGTACGTTTGATGTGATATTGCTGGGAGAACCCGGAGTTACTCCCCACTGATTGTGGCGTTCATGTTTTTCATGAATGAACAGGTTGCTTGCAATGGATGACTTTTTGGATATGATATTTTGGGGTTCGTGTGTGAGCTAGCGGGCGTTGTCCCTGGAAGTTTCACCTCTAGACGATTTTAGCTAGTTTTGCTAAACACTTGTTCTTTGTTAACATTTTAAGAGACCCTGTCTCTTTGTTGTATTTCCTTACTTAGTTGTAATATTTTGACACTCCTCGTTTTATTTAAACTTGCATGTATAAAAGTTTTTAAAATACCGTATTTTCGCATATCTTTTCACATGGTTGTATGTTTTATCTTTCCGCATTCGCGAGGGTTGTCACAGATAAGTTGATCTATTCTCAAAATGAGATCAAGTGAGTATAAAAAGGGAAAACACTCGTCTTTTCTACCCATGGAGCCGGCACCCTACAAGCATGGGTAAGGGTGAGTTGCTTTTGTTCTTCACAAGATATTAGGTAGGTATCTAGGCTTAGTTAGGTAATCATTTTGTCTAATTCTCAATGAGAACACCCATAATTACCTAAATCCTACTCTAATACCCATCAAAATAGGTGCACCATGCATAAAATAGGTGTTCATTTTATCTTTCTAATTTTTCATTTGTCACATACGTGACATGTGACATGTAACATGTAATCTTTGCTTATAAATGTACATTTAACTAATTTAAATGCAATTTCATAACAAATAAATTAGACTTAACATTTTAAGTCATATGTTATGATTACATGTAAATAAAATGGGTCATATCATATTTGGTTAATATAATCTACAACAATTTGTAATTATAATCAACAAATTTTGCTTATCTCAAATGTTTCATAAACATTATGCATTCTTAGTAATATAACAATTAAATTAATAAAATGAATCTTATTCAATCATATTATAATAAGATATAATTCTTACTAATATAAACTTAGTTCTCTTTAAAGGGATTAATTAATCTGTATCGCTATACAATTAATTAATGTACATGATTAGGGGATAGTCCTTTAGGTGTGACCTCAAGGGATCAACTGATCACCACCGTCATACGACAGTAACGTCAAACTCAATTGAGCCAATCGTTACAGATTTATGTTGACCAGTTGACTATAATATTCATCATCCCTTTGCATTCTTATTATCGAGATTTATATTTTCTGATTGCACTATTGTAGAGGACATTTACTCCAACAGAGTTTGTGCGGGAGGTGGGACGGTAAATACCAATGCGAATAAGCATGTTTTGACTACAAAATTGGAGATGAAGGAAATGTTAACATTTATGGTTTTAAATACTTGTATACATTTTATACAAGTTGAACATTTATATAGTAACCTCTACCCAACTATGATAAATGATTTCGAGATCCAAATTCATATCAACTCGGGCACGGTGAGCCGATTCATCCCTAATTAATATAATTCGGTGGATTAACTCTTTAATCGATTCTACTTTTAGAACTCTCTGTCGATGAAATACATTTATTATCATCTTTAGCCCGGAACACATGGGGCACAGACCCTAATCTTTCCGTTGAGAACAACCAAGTTTCGATGTAATAACAATTTATTACCCCACTTACCCAACGTAGAAAGGAAGCACCTCGGTGAGCCGAGCCTACCACCTAATGAAATTGGGATTCATGGGTTCTACTATTTGTCAAGGCCAAATCTCAGTTAATAAAATAGAGTTCAAGTCAATTTATTATCTATCACCTTTAAATGAACTAAATTTGTGATCAATCGATAATTATAATTGACATGCTCGATTACTCGATAAAAAAATGCATATGTGATATATATGGCGATTTGGCATGCATGTAACATATAAATAAAAATGCAAGCATTAAAAATAATTCCTAGTACGACCATCCTAAAATAATAGAAAATCAAATAATCTATTACAAATTCAGAAACCTACTCCTTGGTCCTTTGAACTTCATATATATGCACGCCTCCCAAGGACACTGTCTTCCTTTTGGAGCGCCTTTCCAAATGGCACTGTCTTTAGGAAACTCCGGGATTACAAATGATATAATAAAATTACAAAATTATTCTATTATACATTTGAAAAATAAAATGAAATAATACTACAAAAGTTGATATAGGAGGGACATGGGTATATGCTCAAAATGCAAGTTTAAGTCACTCTTGAAATTTCAGATTCGTTCTCTTTACTTTAAGACTAAATATCTCGGGATATATTGCTATTTTGGACGTGATTTCACTTTGAGATAAAAGTACATGATGTTAGCTTTCCAACAAGTGGTCACACGCGTTATTTGGTTAAGTAACGAAGGAGATATGGTCATTTTAAGTTGAGCTGTCCAACTCTTACGTTGGTGATATAAACGATGGACTAGGACACGGATTCCAAGGCTCATGGTCAACACGGCATGGCAACCAACACGGTTTCCAAGGCTGGTGTTTTGTGATGTTTTTATTTTGTTAAGTTTACTAATTTGAATAAAATAGTGTGATAATCTTATTTAATAATAAGGTAGTATTCACACTTTCCTAATTTCTATCTAGCTAGTTTAAGGTAAGTACTAGTAGTATAAATACCAAGCTATGTAATCAGAATTATTCATACACAATTTGAGAGTTTGATACAAGAGTTTCTTGTTTATTCTTATTGCTTGCGAGCTTTAAGTTTGTTAGTTCGTTCTTGCGAGGGTGAATTAATCCATATTCTTCCTTGCGAGGTTGAGTATTATTCGTGGCAAATTTGAGTTCCTTGCAAGGGAGGAGAGCTTGAGCACGTCATATCCGAGTTATTCGAGTTGTCTTACGAGATTACTTGTCTAGTTCAAGTCTTAGTTGTTCATCTTGCGAGATATCACAACTAATTCATATCTTTTTATCTTGTTTTTATTTCCGCTGCAACGACATTCTGAAAAGTAAAATAGAGTGTGGTTATTTTACATCAATTTGGTATCAGAGCTTCGGCTCTTGATTTCCTTAAATTAAGACGGTCCTTGAATGAATGATTTATCTACATCGGGTTTATAATCATGGTTTGGGGTTTGAAGAACCTTGATCGTGAAATAAAAAGGTTAGAAAGGGAATATGAGGAAGCAAAGTTTTGGAAGAATATCCACAAGGAGCTTGATGGAATTATAGCAAAGTATGAACGTCCAAGAGCAAAGAAAGAAGAGACAAAGATTGAGTCTTTTGAAGTCATTCACAAAAAACAAGAAGTGAGGACAACAACAAAGAGTGGGATTGTAGAGAACAAGGGATGTTCGTTAAGACGTTGTTTCAAGTGTCAAGGCCATGGACACATAGCTAAAGATTGCCCACAAAAACGCGCTCTAACGATCAATGAATTATGTGATCTCCTTCCAACCTTTGTGCTACCTGACCGTAAAAGAGAGGAGGCGACAAGTGAAAATAAGGAAGAGGAGGTTCACGTGGTTGATCCTTATGGTGATGATGACCACCAAGAAGCAATGGTTTACAACGTACATCTTCAAGCTAGGCCGGTTGAAGAAGGTGAGAGTATGTCTTCCAATATTGTTCATGAAGAAGGGAAACATGAAGAAGATGTGGGGAAGATGATATCTGACCTTGTCCAAACGAACAACACAGAAGACTGTTTAATTCCGAATGATGAAACAGAAAAGGAGGAAGACGAAATAACCATCTATATTGTTGATCCAATAAGTGATGATGAAGATATAGAAGATGTAACTGAAGATAACATATTTTCTTTTGAGGATGAATCTTACATAAAAGATACGGCATTAGTTGATCCTCAGTTAACATCTATTTGTGATGGGGAATTTGAAGAAGTTTGTGTTGAAGCTCACATGGAAGAGAATGATAACACAAGAGAATGATAACACAAGTTATGGCGATGCAAAACGAGATGATCTTACTCTTACGCCAATCTTGAGTGAGAAATTTATGTACGATCATATTTGTTTGAATTCTCAAGTTAGTGCACCTTATCAATCACCACTTGATATATTCATTGATACAAAGCTATATGGTGGGAATTCTTATTTCTTGATGAAGTCGAATCCTATTGATATTCATGATGATCTTGTTATACCAAGAAAGCTTTGTTTTGATTTTGGAGAGCACAAGAATGAAAGACACAACGAAGGAAAGCTTAAGAACGGAAGACACATGAAAAGAGTGAAGCTTAAGTGTGTCGATGGTAGAAAATTTGAGAATTACATTGAAGATGACGAATTAAAAGAGAGATCAATGGTGTGCCTCAATAGCATCAAGTTCTTATTCAAGTTTGCTATTAAACTCTTAAGGATTGTTTTTGATCCGGGAGGTCGTAGGTCCAAGAATCCGGATGATTCTTTTTGAAGAAAGGGAGAATAATATAGGAGGGACATGGGTATATGCTCAAAAATCAAGATTAAGTCAGTCTTGACATCCTTGATTCGTTCCCTTGACTTTAAAGTTACATATCTCATAATATATAGCTAATTGTGACTTGATTTCACTTGGAGATGAAATTAAATGATGTTAGCTTTCCAACAAGTGGTCACATGCTTTATTTGGTTAAGTAACGAAGGAGATATGATCGTTTTAAGTTGAGCTGTCCAGATTATACGCGGGTGACGCAAATTGAACGTGACATTCAAAATTTATGCAAGATGGAAGCTTGACTTAAATTGTTCTCAAGTTTACTTTCCTAAATAGAGTTTTGTTATTATTTTTATAATTTGAATAAAAGTAGTGTGGTGATCTTATTTAATAATAAGGTAGTGTTCACACTATTTCCTAATTTCTATCTAGTTAGTTTATGGTAATTAGTTGTAGTATAAATAGGGAGTCTTATGCATTGTAATAGATACACAATTTGAGAGTTTAATACAAGAAGTTCTTGTTTAATTCTTATTGCTTACGAGCTTTAAGTTTGTTAGTTTGTTCTTGTGACACCCTCAAATTTGCGGAAAGAAAAAAAAATATTTAAATACATAAAAGAAATATGAGAATACAATACGAAGGTGTCATAAATAAAAAAGGTCATTACAAAACGGAAATAATATTATACAAAAGAAATATACAAGACGGGAGACATATCTCCCGTATAAATACGGAATAAAAAGAGTATATAATAATATACAATCTAAGAACCGAATATAGGTCCAAGGTAAATAATTCGCTCGCTAGCTCGTCAATGTACCCCAAATATGCATCACCACCTGTTCGACCGCATTAAATATAAACACGGAAGCCACAGTCAGTGGGGAGTAACTCCGAGTTCTCCCAGCCACGAAATGTCGAGTTTAATCAAACATGAATAACATAAAAGCAATGTATATGGAAAATACAAAACTTAACATATATGATATGATTTTCATGTTATGAAACAAATAACTAACATAGAACCTAGCATATGAAAGCTATCATGTGAATCCGATAATAAACTATAACTCGA
>JAIUZE010014982.1:0-14874 GCA_022085475.1 Heliosperma pusillum | reverse complement strand
TCAGTGTTATGTCTGCTCTATTGTATCACATTCTAGTTCTCGCCTTCAGAATCCTAGGTTAGATCTCTGTTTTTACTTACCACTTCAGTAGTCTATTATATTGCGATCCTGAGTTTGTAGGTGTTGTATATGGGAAAATGTTGCATTACGACTTGAAACATTTCATCGTAGTCTTGGTTACTGAATTAATAATTCTATTACAGTATAGAACGATACTTGGTCTAAGGTTGTTTCTGAACTTGGAATGTATCACTTTACCACCATTTGACCCGTCTCTGCTGTAATGCAATGTTGAGTTCAGATTATTGTATAATGGGTAGATGTTCCAATAAACTGCTCTGTTAACTTTGTTTAATCTGTTTCCTAAAAGCATTGAACTGTGTTAAGATAATTGAAGGGAGAATCGTTGTATGTTTGTATTATTCATTCCAATCAACATTATATAGTACAATTTCCCACTTTCCAAGTTCCTTTGGAAACATGTAGTTTGGGAACACAATGCCTTGGAAATACAATGGTGGAAACATAAGGTCTTGTAAATACAATAGCTTTGGAAATACAATAACATTAACTATAGATGCAAAGCATCTATAATCCTAATAAACTGTGTACTGGCACTTCCTGTAGTATGTTGATTAAAAGCTTCACAACATTCATTGCTAGAGACTAATTAGGAGACTTATTCTCTCCATTATCTTGTATATTGTTCCCGTAATAATTGCTAGTTAGGTGCTCTAGTCTTGGTCAATATCCTTGTTTATAGGATCACATCTTTAGGTAGTTGTGACTAGTGCTCTTGTATAAATGTACTGCTAATTGCTACTGTATGCTTAACACAATCAATATAAACATTTACATTCTCTACATGGTATCAGGAGAACGGTTTGATCCTCTCCCGAAATCCTAAATAAACCTACAACTCGCCCTTTCTCCAATTTCGAGCTCCACCCTTCCAAACCCGGATGAACCCCTTAAACCCTTCATCCTTTTGAACGTTCACTCCATCACTAAATTTGATGGCTCCAACTTGAGTCGTTATTTCAAGGCTATGGGCTATCACCCTACATAGATGGTAGTGAACCACCTCCAAAAATAATCACTTCAAATGACAAATCTACACCAAATCCGGCCTACAATACTTGGTTTCGGCTAGACCGACTCTTATTCGGTGTTGTGGCAAGAACTCTCACCACCAATCTCATCCCTCTCCTCAACCGAACCACCACCACACGTGAGGCCTGCGACACCTTGCGTCGTCCTATGCCCGCCCTTCTCGTGGCCATATCAAACAACTTCACCATAAAATCAAAAATATAACCAAAGGTTCCCTTTCCATCTCCGACTATATGACCAAAATTAAAACAAATGTCGATGAACTTGCCCTACTTGGCACTATTCTACCCAATGAGGATGTCACTGATCAAGTCATTGAAGGGTTGGAGTCGTCCTATCAACCCGTCATTGATGCGATCAATGCTCGTGACAATCCTATTACCTTCACTGAACTTCTCGAAAAACTTATTCACTGTGAACTCTTTATCTCTCAAACTGAGACTCGCCCTACCACCTCTTTTCCCGTTGTAGCTCACCCCACCTATGCTCGCCACATTTCCGCCCCTGCCATCCCTTCCCGCGACAGCCATACCCCCTAGAGTTGGCAGTCGGGCCAAATGCACGACGGGCGGCACGGGTCCGGCACGAATCCGGCCCAACACGGCACGAGCCCGAGCGAAAGTTCGGGCCGGCACGGGTCCGGCACGACGGGTAGGGAGGCGGGCCACGGCGCGCTAATAGAGAAATCTCCGTGCCAAGGCACGGCCCGGCACGGGCACGGGGTGGCACGGCCCGAGATAGGCACGGCGGGCCTGACACGGCGGCACGGCCCAAGCACGGGGTCTCATTCGAATTTATAATTAATTACGTTAATATTTATAATTAATTACATTAATATTTAGTTGATTATACATTATTAATTAAGTAACTAATAAATTATATATTTTTAAATCATTATTAATATTTCTTATTCATTATTCATAATTTATTTATTAAAAAATCAAATTTTTTTTTTTAAAAAAAAAATTACATTGGGCCGGCCCGGGTCAGGCACGACCGAGCCCACGGGCCAGGCACGGCACGGCCCCGATTTTCCCGGGCCAATGGCCGGGCTGCGGCAGCGGGTAGAGGTGGTCGGGCCGGCACGGCACGGCCCAGTGGACCGACGGACCGGGCCTGGACCGTGCCAAAATTTGGGCCGGCGCGGCACCGACCCACTGCCTACTCTATACCCAGCCGTGTCCCAGCCCAACCAGAACCCAAAAAATCCCTTTAAAGGGAAGTGTCAATGATGTCACACCCAAGGTCATACGTTAGCCTATTGTCCAACTTTTAAATCCCTTTATCCTGACATTCGTGTCCCACCATACACTCGTGCTCCTACCGCTAGCACCACCCCTGCCCAGACCCCACCCGACTACCCTGACCCCGCAACCACCACCCTCCCCTTGGTTATTGGACTGTGGTGCCTCTCATCATGTTACCACTGATCTCGATAACTTGTCTCTCCACCCCCCTTATGACGGCACTGATGAAATTGTCAAGCGATGGGTCTGGCCTCCCGATTTATAACACTGGTTCTACTCTTCTCTCTTCTTTCAAACTCACAAATGTGTTTCATGTCCCTTTGATGCGCAAAAATATTATTTCCGTCTCGAAATTTTGTTCCGATAATAATGTGTCTATTGATTTTTTTCTCTCATTCTTTTGTTGTCAAGGACCTTAATTCTCGGACGAAGCTATACACGGGATTAGCAAAGGAAGGTGTCTACTACTGGCTTATGTCGTCTCTGCCTCAAGCCAACCCTACCACTACTCGTGACCCTGACCTTCACCATCGTTTTGAACATCCGCATTTTTAAATTTTAAAGTCTATTGTTTCTAGCTTTAATTCCAAACACGTTCTTTCCAATGACAATTGCAAGGCCTGTAACACTTATAAAAGTCATAAATTACCTTTCGATGTGTCATCCCTTACGTCTCAATTTCTGCTTGAAATTATTTTTAGTGACTTGTGGTCATCACCGGTTTATTCTATCGATCAATTTAAATACTATGTTATTTTTGTTGATCACTATACAAAATTTACTTGGTTGTTTCCACTTAAAAAGAAGTCCGACACTCACCGTACATTTTGACATTTAAAGCTCTTGTTGAAAAACAATTCTCTCGGCGCATATTAACTTTTTATTCCGACAATGGCGGAGAATTTGAGAAACTAAAACCTGACCTTGCATCCTTCGGAATTCAACATCTTACTTCCCCACCCCACACACCTGAGCATAATGGCTTTGCGAAACGACACCATAGACATATTGTAGACATCGGTCTCGCTCTTCTTGCTCATGCCTCCATGCCCCTCGAGTATTGGCCATATGCCTTCCAAACGGCGGTCTATTTAAATAATAGAATGCCCACCCCCACTCTCCAAAACAACTCTCCTTACTCTCGTCTCTTCAATATTCCTCCGAAATACACCAACTTCAAAAATTTCGGTAGTCTATGCTTCCCCAGACTACGGCCCGCAACCTCACCATTCCGCTGCTCCCCACTCCCACCCCTCCCCAACCGGACCCTGCCACACCCCATGCCTCTCCTCGCTCTCACTCCCCTGCCGCCTCCGATGTTCCTACACCAAACCCACTCCGATCCTCCACTGCATGCTCTACTATGCCTCGCCCCTCCCACTCCTTCCCCCACTCCGTGTACGGCACGGCCCAATGGACCTACAACCGGGGGCCTGGACCGGGCCAAATTTGGGGGCCGGCGCGGCACGACCCACCGCCCCCACCTCATCCCCATATCACCCGTTGACAAACTAAACCTCAATGCCCAAACCAAATACCACAAAACAGGCCCTCGTTAACCCGACATGGCGTGCTCCCATGGAGGAACAATTCAATGCCTTTCAACGAAATAATACCTGGGATTTAGTACCCTCCTCCACTGCCAATAACATCGTTGGTTGTAAATCGGTGTTTCGCACCAAGTACAATACTGACGGAACCATTCATAAACAAAACGCCCGTCTAGCTGCGAAAGGCTTTCACCAACGGCCGGGACTTGACTACACGGAAACCTTTAGCCATGTTATCAAGCCTGCCACTGTCCGATTATTGCTAAGTCTTGTTGTCACTAATTAGGTAGCACGGACACTCCTCCTAACTAGTCGTCCTGTGTCGGACACCGTGTCGGACACACGGACAGCTATAAATAAGGAATGAGAGGTTGAAACACTAAAAGAGATTGATTAAAAGATGAGTTGAGTGGGAAATGAGAATAAATTATAGTTAAAGTCAAATTTTACCTTCAATTATTTACATTTAATATCAAATATCAATATAAAAATGAAATCGTACGGTATTTATAACTATAAATATTTATTTTATTAAATTTAAATGACGTGTCCCGTGTCCTAAATTTCACGAGATGCCGTATCACGTGTCCATGTCCGTGTCCGTGTCCGTTTTCGTGCTACCTAGGTCACTAACAATTGGCCTCTTCGTCAACTCGATATAAATGATGCCTTTTTGCGGGGAAGTCTCACTGATTCCGTCTACATGTCCCAACCTCAAGGATTTGTCGACCCTGAAAAACCAACTCATGTATGTCAACTACGAAAGGCAATCTATGGCTTGAAGCAAGCTCCTCGTGCTTGGTACAATGAGCTCCGCTCTTATCTTCTCGGAGCTGGTTTCACCAACTCCGTATCCGATACATCGTTATTATTATATCATGGAACTTATAATTTATTTGTTCTTGTATATGTTGACGATATCATTGTTACAGGTTCATGTGGTGCCAATGTTCAACGATTTATTGACGCTCTTTTCGTTCGATTTGCTCTCAAAGATTTGGGTAATCTCTCTTATTTCCTTGGTGTTGAAGTCCATCATTGCTCCCTCGGGTTGTTTCTCAATCAAGAAAAATACACAACTGATATATTACTTCAGCCCATATGCTGGACGCAAAGCCATCGACCAAACCCATGGAATCCTCCACTAAACTTGCCTTGGTGACGGTCCAGACTTTGAGAACCCAACTGAGTACCGAGCCTTACTGGCCAGCCTTCAATATCGGTCGTTAACCCGCCCCAACATTGCTTACGCCGTAAACAAACTATCACAGTATATGCATCGACCAACAATACCGCACTCGAATGCTCTCAAAAGACTACTCCGCCACCTCGCTGGCACAACTTCCCATGGTATTGTCATTCATCGTAACTCTCCTCTAAGTCTTCATGCCTACGCCAACTCTGATTGGGGTGGTAATATTGACGACTTAACGTCCAATGGTGCGTATTTTGTCTACCTTGGTAAAAATCCTATCTCGTGGAGCTCAAAGAAGCAACGCACCGTCTCTCGCTCCTCCACTGAAGCCGAGTACAGGTCCGTTGCAAATGCTTCCGCTGAACTCATTTGGCTTGGTCACTTGTTCACTGAACTTTGTGTCACGCTACCTTCCAGTCCGGCCATCTATTGTGATAATCTCGGTGCCACGAATTTAAGTGCCAATCCCGTCTTTCATTCTCGCATGAAGCATGTGGCCCTTGACTACAACTTCATTCATGTAAAAGTACAATCAGGCTCCCTCCGTGTAGTCCCGATTGCTAATGACGATCAACTTGCTGATGCCCTTACAAAACCTCTTCCGAGACCACGATTTAACATGTTCATGTTCAAGATCACAGCCCATCTTGCGGGGGGGGGGGGGGGGGGGGGGGGGGACTAATTAGGAGACTTATTCTCTCCATTATCTTGTATATTGTTCCCGTAATAGTTGTTAGTTAGGTGCTCTAGTCTTGGTCAATATCCTTGTTTATAGGATCATATCTTTAGGTAGTTGTGACTAGTGCTCTTGTATAAATGTACTGCTAATTGCTACTGTATGCTTAACACAATTAATATAAACATTTACATTCTTTACATTCATTACATGTGCCATAGGTCAGGGTTCGAGTGCTTGTGGTGGTGGAAGTAGTTACAGTAGTAGTAATAACGGAAAATATTGAACTATGTTTGGCCTAAGACCGTTTTCTGAAGTAGTTTTAGTTCTGATAGCGTTCTTTAGTAGCCATCTCATTGTTTTCACTTTCTTTTAGCATTTCACGTCTCTACTGTGTTGTAACGCTGAGTAGTCTTGCTTACCGATTGAATTTCAATTCTGTAGCAAGATTAACTATTTACCTCGTTCAGAGATGATATTTTTGTCACAGAACGCGTGAATCAATGCCAAAATCTGGAACAGGTTGTGAGTTGAGTATGATCAAGCCTTTATAGTCCGTTATATAGAAGTTTGCATGATCATGCCCTGTAGTAGTATAGTAGTATACGGAGTATTTGTATGCTCTGTTGCTCACAATTACTGTGATGCAAAGTATAGCCTCGCCGCCTCGGTACTGGTAATATGAAATATGGCACTAAAGCCATCTAATAAGCCATCTAATAAGCCATCTAATAACGTTTCAAAACCCACCCCAGAGTTATTAATAAGCTTCAAAATCTGGAGGTGCGATAATAATATACTGCCATTAAAATTGCTTTGTGGAACCTTGGGCATCTAGGATTTTAGCCATTTATTTAGCCTGCTTCGTGCTAATAACTCAATTTATTGGACCAAGACAAGTTCTGAAGAATATAGTGTGAAAAGTGGTTATGGAGTGGCAGCTAAGGTTTTGTTTGATGAAGCGTCTTCCTCAAAGCACAAGTCACGACTTTAAGATGATTGTACGATTTTCATTAAAAAACATTTGTGGCATATACCGGGACTCGAGATGTGGAAAATCTTAGCTTGGAAATTTGAACTGATACCGTAGCAATTGGAAAAGAATTTTGTCGAAGGGGGATAGTACCTTATATTAGCTGCAAGCTTTGTGGGATGATGAAGCTGAGGAAACTATTGATCATCCATTTCGTGATTGTCATTTTTCTCGTCATTTATGGGCATGGAGTTAATCAGGTATTCGAACTTCAATGGGTAATAACGACATCGGTATTAAGAATTGGATTATTAACTGGGTTAATCTTCTTTTAAGGATGACGACAAGACAAATGGTGTCTCTATTTTTTGGGGAGTTATCTGGACTATTTGTTGTTCCCGTAATAAGCTTGTGTTTAAGGGTATTCCTCCCGACCCGATTGGTGCAATTAAGAAACTTAGTTCCATGATGCTCAATGTAGTCAAAGGGTTTAGAACTTCTTTTAATTAAGGCTCTCCCTGATGCCAGAGAGGAGATTTAGATGTAGCTTTTATTATGGAAAGTCACAATATTTTTCTAATAGGTTTTGATATTAATTGTCATCCATTGAGGGTCAAGTTGGATGCCCCTTGGGGATCTGACTTAACACAGATTTTCATTTAAGACAAATATATTCTCCTTAACCTTTAAGGCGGGTCAAATAGCGGGTAAGACAAAAAGAAAGCTTGTAGGGACTAGCAAAATAATTGTCTTATCTAGCTAAGTGGATTAGTACTTAACTCGTTTTATTCCTAAGATGGATTTACCAATCTTAATAGAGGCCAATTGCTGACTTAAAAGTAGGGATTTTATGAGCTAATAGTGATAAAGGAAATATCATTATTCATTGAGACAGGATATCAGTTTTTGTACAATCATCTTAAAAGGCTGAAGCTCTTTGTCATGTGTTTGATTTTTGCTTATTGCATTATTTTGTTAAATTATTACATACAGGCGTTCTTTTGTTGAGTTAAAATGTCTAAAAAATGTAGTTGCAAGGAATTGAACCCGGCTTTCATTGCTTCGTGATTTAACTACTACCCATTAACTATATGTGGATTTCATCTAGAAATGTGATATAATCATACGGAGTATAAGTTACTCATATAAAAGCTCTCCATATGGTTAAAATATATTTTTTAAAATTTCTTTTAATAAATATAGTTACACAAATTCTCATTTTAGACGGGCGTAGACGTGTCGGATCTCTCTCACAAAGAAGCAAGTGGTAAATTAAGTGGTTTTTCACTTACCCTTCCTCTTGTATATTTGTGAGAGAGCTCCGACCCATAAAAATTCAATAACTCTATGATATCATAAAGTCATATTGTTTTTTATAATAGCATATTAGCATGTAATATTTCGTTTATGAGTAAGTCTTGCTTAAGACGGGTATTATCAAGCTTAATAGGGGTAGAATACGACCACATGGTAATAATAATGACAAACTTTTGGTATTTCCTAGGCAACAAGCAAACTGATTTGTTATGTATTTGACCCTACAAACAGTCCCCCGTCTTAAATGAGAATTTGTGTCCATTGATTAGTATTAGTCATTTTGTTTTGTACGGGAAAAAAAGGCACCTTAGTCAATGATCAACTCAAATTGGTTTCTTTTGTAATGTAGGCAGATGCATGATGTACGAATGAATCATTTACAAAAAAAGTGGTCACTATTAACTAAAAAGTGGACACGTTTTAAAAAAAAGCACGCGGGAGACTATCGTATGAGAGAGTCTCTAAAGGTAGATATGTAGGTTGTCAAAAGTACCCCTTGATGAGTCGTTTAATTTGACTAGGGAATGTAGTGAACACTGAAAATGAAGAGATAACATACATAGTATTTAACATCATCTTCACTCCTTTAGTATCGTCCTAGATTTTATCGCTCCTTCCAAACTAATTCTTCCCCACACACATCACAAACCACAAACCACAAACCACTTCTCTTTCTTTCTTTCCTTCTTTCCTTTTACTCTCTAAAGGTAATCTTTTACTCCCTTTTTTGTATTCTTCTTTATTGCTTTCATCAATTATTTGCCTTCATACATAACTTTGATCATCATTTGCAACTGTGCTTTCATAATTTCAGATGGCTTCTACAATTTTACCCACTTCATCAGCTGCCTCTATGACTCTCCAAATTCCCCAACAGGTTCTTCATTCCTCCATCTCGATCATTTATTTACCTTTTATATTCGTTGTGAGAGACGGGTAATTAGTAAGGTAATTAATTTTGCAGGGAAGGAGTAAGTTGAAGTTGAGCAGCTGTGATTCTAATGCTTTTCTTAAGGGAGACAGCAATAATGTATCTTTCAAATTGCAGGTAATTGAAGAATTTCATTATGTTGGGTTTTATTGTTTTGGATAAAGCTAGCAGCTTTTAGTATTATATATATAATGGTGTAATTGTGGATCAATTTTGGCACTGTTAATGAAATGTGTTGAGTTTCATTTCTGGATTGAATAGGATAAACCGATAAAGATGTATGTTTAATCGAAAGGGGTTCGTTTAATTGTCTCATATGCTTGACATTATTGTTGTGATAGACCGACCTCTTAAGAAACTGTGACTGTTTGATATTTTGATATTATGGACTCCACAATTTAGATGATTCGTCGATGATTTAGGAAAGAATACTAGCAATAGTTAGATATCAATTGTGATCTATGATGGCGGTGGCTTGGTTGAATTGTGAATTGGTCAACAACAATGTTACCCTAATGGCTCAAGGATTCCCGCAAATGGCGAGTGAGGGGGTCTAATGTTGCATCCTTATGCCACACGTAAACCTAGTTCTCGATTGACTGATGGAAATTGCATTAAGTGATTGATACATGAGAGTAAAACGATGAGTTGTCGGATTAAAGAGTGATTTTGTTTTGTTTCATCATAGTTTAAATCAAAGAACAGTTTGTTTTATCCTCCATTGATTATGGGACATAGAATTTGAACTGGAATGCTCTCAAAATATACAAAGGTCAACAGTTATGATAATCAGTATCTTTGTAAAATGAGTTAGCTTTTTCTTAAGATACGATATTCTTTTTCGATGGCATGTATGTACATGATGGATTGGAATCAATACTTATTTCTAAGATTGTTTTCTATGAGATTGGGAAACTCGTGACCATGCTTATTAATTACCTATTTGTGGTCTTCGATTGCAGTCTTTTGGTCGGGTTAGTATGGTTGCCACTGTCAACGTTTCTCGTTTTGAGGGTGTAACAATGGCTCCTCCAGACCCTATTCTAGGTGTTTCTGAAGCATATAAGGCTGACACGGATGACAAGAAACTCAATCTTGGGGTTGGAGCGTACCGTACTGAAGAACTTAGCCCTTACGTGCTCAATGTTGTAAAGAAGGTAAGGCTTTAGCCTTTTGCGTATTTCTTCATGTTCTTTTTATTTATTTGGGAAAAATCAGGTTGCAGTTCTTGTCATTCTTCCTTTCTATATGGTTACCCCTTCTACCTCGAACCATTCGTTCTATACATTTGTCACTGTTCAATACATCCTTCTAATATGCTGCATACTTCCCTATCACACTTTTTGGGTACTTGTTACTGGAGTAGCAAAGTTCTATTCTATATTTGCGCCGCTTATAATAAGGAGATCTCATTTTGACATATAAATGGATATTGCCTTCTAGGTGTTGGTTAAAGTGTCCAAGTAGGTGTCTATTGAAGGAATTAGTTATGATTGTAGGATGACAATTGCTGGTTCCTTATAGAACATCAAATGATGAAAAATTTACATCATATTTTTCAGGCAGAAAATCTAATGCTGGAGAGAGGAGAAAACAAGGAGGTATGTTGATCACCAGGACATGCTATTTTGTGTTGTTCTTTTGTATTTTGTTTGGTTAATTCCGTTGATTTCACTGTGCAGTATTTACCTATTGAAGGATTGGCTGCTTTTAATAAAGTGACGGCAGAGTTGTTATTTGGAGCTGGCAACCCTGTTATTAAGGAACAAAGAGTATGTCTTTCAAGAATACTTGAGCTTCTCTTTTTGTCGTCTCCTGAACTTGTCATTTTACGCAGGATCTTTCTAATTTAGAGTTCTACGGAGTATCTTTCTTCAAATCGTATAATAGCTGATTGCCTTGTATCTTCTAGGTTGCAACTGTTCAAAGTCTTTCAGGAACTGGCTCTCTTCGCCTTGCAGCAGGACTCATCGAACGGTATTTTCCTGGGGCAAAAGTATTGATATCATCTCCAACATGGGGTATGGGTTGAATCCCGTTCATCTTTTTTAATCATGGATGATTATTTTTTTTTTCTTCAATTCGATTGAAGTCTGCAATTTCTTGTAGGGAACCACAAAAATATTTTCAACGATGCCAGAGTTCCATGGTCAGAGTACAGATACTATGATCCCAAAACAGTTGGGTTGGATTTTGAGGGGATGATAGCAGATATCAAGGTAATTTGTTACTAGTGTTGGGGATTGCCTCCCTGATTTTTTTTTCTTTTCTCGGGGAGGGATTCAAAAGGTTGGTGCATTACGATTTGTTAGGACATTATGCTGTGCTTTCAATTAAGGAAGAGAAGCTGAAGTTCTTATGACTTCACTCTCGTTGTGCGGTGAACACAGTTAGTAAATTTAGACCACCAAAGAACTCTATAGAGTTCACCCATCAATTTTCCACGACCTGCAAAACATGAATTTGTGAATTCTTGGTAATTGTTAGGAGATGGAGTTTATTTTCAGTTGAGGAAGATTGATAATACTTCCATCCAAAATATAGGGAGCCCTTCCTCTGGCATTATGAACTACTACATGGATACCCCGTGATGATACCAAAATAGAAGGATAAAAAAAACGTGTATAAAGGTCTTCAGTATAGTAAGAAACGGCCGTAGCAATATGTGCTCCCTAAATTTATTGCTCACATTTGGCTTTGGTTCCCAAGTGATGCCACTATTGAGTTTTGACTATCAATTTCTCCAAACAAAAGTAGAGATACTACATAAATATGTCAAGTTTGTTTTACAAAATTACTATCTTCCATTCTTAAACATTCTTAAACATTTGTAACTATTCTCTAACAAGTAACAACAAAATATCCCCAGTGCATCAAGAGCTCCTGCAAATAATGGGGGGGGGGGGTGAGAGGAAGGGATCGAAAGTACACAGCCTAAACTCAGTATCAACGAACGTTGAGAAGCTGTTTCAGAACGACCCATCATGAAAATTGTCTTGAAAACAATATCGAACGATTGTACTCCGTATATTGTAGGATTATATCCGGTAAGGGGACAATATATATTGGATGGAGGGTGTTTAACTTTTGGGAGTGGAAAGCTATGAGCTGTTGAGTACATTGTTCACTGGATGTGCGTTTTGGTTGCAGATTGGTGAATGATTTGGACAAACATTACAAAAAAATTGGGACTTTACTGCTGATGATTCCGTGTCCACATTTTTTGGGTTCTTATAAATGTTCCTTTTTTGGTTTTTGTGATTTCAGGCAGCTCCAGAAGGATCCTTTATCTTGCTTCATGGTTGTGCACACAACCCAACTGGTATCGATCCAACTCCAGCACAATGGGAAAAAATTGCTGATGTCATCCAGGAAAAGAATCACGTTCCATTCTTTGATGTTGCCTATCAGGTAATTGGTTTCGGTCGTTCATTTCTGTACATCTGTTCATTCCTGATGTCGTTTACAAGTCCCTTAAAATCATCATTTTTATCTGCCATTTATGCCCACAGCCATCTAGGAGTGGTTGAATATTGGAAGTTGTTTGTTGAAGAGTAAACAGATTATACTGGAACTGTGATTTTTTTCATTAGGTGCCTTTATACATCAATACTAGATACTCAAGGGAAATGTTAATAGGATTAAACTGCTACATTTTACATCTTCATTCTAGGAACTAAGAGAATGACTCCCTTGTTTATTAGGGTTTTGCCAGTGGTAGCCTTGATGAAGATGCATCCTCCGTAAGATTGTTTGCCGCACGTGGCATAGAGTTACTTGTTGCTCAGTCTTACAGTAAAAATCTAGGTCTTTATGCCGAAAGAATTGGCGCAATCAATGTTGTCTGCTCATCACCAGATGCTGCTACGAGGTAATGCAAGTACACACTCTCAATTATTTTTCAAGTGTAGTTTGCAGCTGTTTTCTGCCTTTCCAGACTGATATCAGCATGATCGTCATCACCATCACCATCACTCAATGCCTTCAAAAGATTTAGGCACTGCGAATCACGACTCCCTCTGTCCTCTCGAAATGTTTACGTATCCATTTTAGTTAATCCCAATAAATTGTTTAAATGTCCTTTTTAGGCATGATTTATTTGGCGGAGGATGAATGTACGACTCTTTAGCCCACTCTCACTTGCATGCGCTTCCATTGTTCCATTTAAAGAAAAAAAAAAAACAGGTTCAAAATGTAAACGCGCACTATCTGCAGGGATATTAGTATTTTTGTTGGTACATTATAAATCCGCTTCAATATGATCTTCTAGTACTTTCCAAAATGCAACATTGTTGCTTTGTGATCGTTTTATGTTTGCTACAAAATGAAATCTTCTTCCTTTGTGTATCTGCTCTGCCCCCTTGTTATTGCTGTTAAGATGATACCTTTTGAAATGTGACAACTGAAAACTTTGATCGAAACCACTTTCAGAGTAAAGAGTCAACTGAAAAGACTTGCACGAGCTATGTACTCAAACCCTCCGATTCATGGGGCAAGGATTGTTGCCAATGTTGTCGGGGACTCAGAAATGTTTGGTGAGTGGAAAGACGAGATGGAAATGATGGCTGGTAGGATCAAGAGCGTAAGACAAAAGTTATATGACAGCATTATCTCAAAAGACAAGAGTGGGAAAGATTGGTCATACATCCTTAAACAGATTGGCATGTTCTCATTCACTGGCCTGAACAAGGCTCAGGTAAATTTCTCGTAGAAGTCAAAATTTTCATCTACTGACAGAAATTGACACGATCTGCTACATATTTAGATATATATTGCCAAATTATCTGATATTTGTATCTGACCCATTCCAGAGTGACAATATGACCGATAAATGGCATGTGTACATGACAAAGGATGGAAGGATATCGCTTGCTGGTTTATCTTCAGCCAAATGTGAGTACCTTGCTGATGCCATCATTGACTCGTACTATAATGTTAGTTGAAAGACATATACAACGCTTAAAGACATCACAAATCCATTTCATTTTTGGTGAGAGGTTCACCTTGACCGTGAGATCCTGTAAGGCTGTAATAATAAGAATGTACACTAGTGTATGCTCGTTACTAAGCACCGATTAATTTCGGCCAAGTCCAGATTTTAACCAAATTTTTTTCTCGGGAAGACTATATTGTTACATACTTACATGTACCTTTGTTTCATAGTGAGACGATCTTATGCACGAATTTGCGACAGTTGCTTTTGGTTTTGTCATGCTTTTTATGAGATCTTCCCATTGCCAACAAACAGTATAGCTAATTAGCTATTAGGTACATCAAAAGTTGGATCTTTGGTGCTTTAATAGTTGTTGGGAAACTACAATTTAGGTAAACCTTTTGTTTAATTATCAAGTGATTTTGGACTGCCAAAACATTAAAACTGATACCAATACATGTGGTTGAACTTTGTATTGGAATTATCAGCAGACTGCATGCTTCTTGATTTTGACTTCCCAAGTCCTAACCCCCCCAAAGAACATTGCCCAAACAATACAAACTAAATATTATCCGAGTAACTTAGAAAGGTCCCTACTTATTTTGAGTTGAACGTAGTTCCGTTGGACACGGGTTTTCTGTTGATTCGATACACAGGTTATTAGCCGATGAAGCAAAATATCCATGCAAAATTTGAACAGATCGTGATTTAACCAAGTTATAATAAGCGATTTGGCAGACCGCCATGGTTTAAAGTTAAAACCGTGTCGTCTTGGTGCCTTTTGTCTTGATTTTACGGTAAACAATTAAAAGACGTCCATATTTCGCTATAGATTTTATTTTCATGGTTGGGAACGAGGGCTATCAAGAATTATTATGTCTAGATTCGACCACGTTTGGATTTGAGGTGATAGTTTATGATAACAATCCCGATTGTTTG
>JAIUZE010014981.1:0-81657 GCA_022085475.1 Heliosperma pusillum | reverse complement strand
TTCGGATTGTTCCAATGCTCTGATCATATAATTGAATTGCCTATCTATCCTTATCGTATCTCACATGTATATCTATATATGCATGCTTCTACTTTTGTATTTCCTTTTATGTACGTTTAATGTGATATGGCTGGGAGAACCCGGAGTTACTCCCCACTGACTGTGGCGTTCATGTTTTTCATGGATGAGCAAGTTGCTTGATTGGATGGCATTTTGCTTGGTATTTTTGGGTTCGGGTGTGAGCTAGCGGGCGTTGTCCCTGGAAGTTTCACCTCTATACGATTTTAGCTTGTTTGCTAATCACTTTTACTTTGATAACATTTGGAGAGACTACGTCTCTTGTTGTAGTATTTTTCGTACTTTGGTTTGTAATGTTTGACACTCCTCGTATCTTTTTATCTTACATGTATAAAGGTTTTTAAAATACCGTATTTCCGCAAATTTAATTCACATGCTTGTATGTTTTATTTCCGCATTCGCGAGGGTTGTCACAACATCACATTATCTTACTTATTCTTTAACGAGAATCTTTGTGAGTTATATTGTACTTTCTTATTAACGTAAGATAGTATAGACTATTTAGCGATACTCACCTTGAGTTATAATCATAGTTGATTATACGAGTGGGTTGATAGTTTTTGTAATCCGGAGAAAGGTACTAAAGATTATTAATCGAGAATAATGGACTTAGGTTTCGACTTGTGAAACTGAACCACTTCAAAAATCACGTGTCTCTCTCTCTCTCTCTCCTTTTCGTTATTTCGTTACTTGTATATTACTTTGATTAATTAATTAGTTGATTTTAATCTATAAAATCAAATAATTAATTACATATCATAAAAGTCGAAAAAGTGCGTGGGGCTAGTTTTTGATACTCAATTCACCCCCCTCTTTCGTATTCGATCAATAGACTCTACAATTGTTATCAGAGCCTCGTGCTCTAGATTGCCTTACTTCAAGAAGTCTGATCCATTTTTATCTTTTTATTTATTAATTTTCTGCTGCATTTAGTTTTATTTTAATGGATTTCAAACATTTAAAGTGTCCCGTATTCAATGGGAAGAACTATAGTTTATGGAAAAATATGATGACTCATTACATAAAGGGTAACGACTGGGAGTGCTGGCTAATCATTAAGAATGACCCTAATAAGATCATGCTTGGATCTATTACTGGCACTTCCACCGAGAAGAAAGAAGAGGACTATGTTGAGGCAGATTATAAGAAAGCCGAGACAAATTCAAAAGCTATTAGTCTGTTGCAAAACGACATGATTGTTATTGAGTTTGATCGTTTCACATCTAGCTGATATGTCAAGGAAATATGGGATGGTCTAGAGTTAGCCTACAAGGAGACGGCTGTTGTCAAAAAGCAACGTATTGCCTTGCTAATTCGAAAATACGAATTTTTCTCTATGGAGCAAAATGAATCGCTTGATAGCATGTCCACTCGCTTTTCTAATATCATTAATGAATTGAAAAATATTGGAAAAACTTTTGACTCCGAAGAAATTGCTCGAAAGATCCTTAGAAGTCTATCCAGACGATGGAGACCTAAGGTGACGGTAATTGAGGAATGTAAGGATCTATCCGACCTATCTTATCAAGAGCTATTTGGAACCCTAATGGCTCACGAGATTACTCTTGATGAGGATGAGGCGAATGATACTAATAGTAAGAAAGTGGCTTTACAAGCTGAGTCTAGCAAAAAACAAGACTCATATCTTGAAGATGAAACCGTGCTATTTGCTAGGCGGTTTAAGAAAAAGTTCTTTAATCAAAAACAAGGAAAAACGCCTAACAATAACACTAACAAGTCTTATAAAAAGCCGATTGAGTCAAAAGGGTCTCTCTCAAGTCGTGGTTGCTTCAAGTGTAGGGACAATGATCATATGATTAAGGATTGCCCCACCTGGAAGAAAATAAAAGACAAAAATCAACGAGACAAAATCAAGAAGAAATTCAAGCAAGTCATGATGGCTTATTGCTGGGGAGATCTCGACACTCAAGACGACGAGTTAGAGGAAGAAGCAGTTGTCAACCTATGTCTGAGCAACGTCAGGCATGACCTAATTTCTGACAGTGACAATGAGAGTGAATCTGAGATGTGCCTTGTCGGTGATTCAGATTCAGAATCAGATGATGAAGAGGTTAGCCAACTTGGACTTAAAAAGCAAGTTAAGAAATTGTCTAAGAAGTCTTTAATTAAGTATTTTGAAGAAACCTTAGATCATTGTCATGAACACAGTCTAGAATTAAAAGACCTTAAGGAACACATTCTTGACATTGCTGAGGAAAAACCACTTTTGAAGACCAAAGCTAAAAAACTCAAATCTAAAGTTACGGCTACTCCAGCTACAACGTCAGACATGACAAATGTTGGAAAGAGGCTCTTGAGTCTAAAGTTCTAGCTAATGAAGCTATAATCTCAGAGTTAAAGCTCAACATTAAGCATCTACAAGCCAAAGAAATAGCCTAAGTTATAGCTAATGAGGCTATAACTTTAGAATTGAAGAAAGTCAATGAGCTTTTGAAATCTGAAGCTAAGGCGAAAGAAGTTGCTATCATTGATCACAAGAAAGAAAACTCTTTTCTTTCTCACCAATTGAAAGATATAGAGGCTAAATTCTCCCATGCCAAATATCAACATAATGAGGAGAAATTTATCTTGGACAAACGCTTTAATGATTTTCGTGAAAACTTTAAAAAGAACAATCCCTCCAAAGACTCGAATATAGACCATTCGATATGTGAAAAAGAAATTCAGTCTTTGAAGGAATTGCTCCTACATGCACGAAAAGTTCATGATAAATGGGAAGGAAGTCAGAAATTCTTAAACTTCCTTACCGAACAGTCTAACAATAACATGAAGATGGGTCTAGGACATGAATGTTATAGTTGCATAGACCATGATAAGTGCAAATCCACTCTTTCTGACCATGGTTTCAGAAGAAGAAAATATGTCAATCTTTCAGAATATCTGATTTGCAATTATTGTGGTCACACGGTCATGTTAAAGAGATTTGTGTTAAATATGTCAATGACAACAAAAATCAAACTGATTTTGTTAAAGAACATGACGTATCTAGTATTGATGAGTCCGAACCTGAACCTGGACGTGAATAATTTAGAAACAATGAGTTCAGATGGTTTTATGACATGGCTTTTGATTACACATCAAAACCTTCATCATCCAAAGCGAATGTGAATCAAAAGCAGTCATTCAAACCTAGTGTGCGTCACGATAATAGAAAACCTAGAACGTACTATTAACCTAGACAACCCAATGTTAAGACCAAAAGAATTGTAAAACAGGTATGGGTTAGGACGGATCAAATTTATAAAGTTGCTAACCAAAAAGGACCCTGTAACACCCGTAAATGTACCCTATTTTTATAGTAAAAATATTATACGGATACTTTTCAGCGAAATTTAGTTTTAGTTTACAATTAAATTTTCCGTGTCTAATTTAGAATTTCCGAGTTCGTTTTTGGACTTTACGCGAGATTTCGAGTACGTTACGTCTTAAGACGTTTATGGGCTTTTCTCATGAATTTCCACTTACTCCCTCATACTCCACGTAAACCCTAAACTCCCTCACATTCAACTTCTCCTTCTTCCTCACCAAGTAACCACCCAAAGCTTAAGCTCCATATTTGATCAAGCTTATTATCGTCACTACTCCTTCATTACTCGCTCAAATTCACTAAAGTTCGTCTTAATCTTTCCCTCTCATCGTCCTCTATCTTAATTGGTAATAAAATTACTGTCTTTCTCGCTTTTCAATTAATTTGTCTTTCTCAAAGGTGAATTATATTCATCTTTTATTGTCTAATTGTAGGTGGTGACCTTCAAGACCTCGACAAAGACTACTACTTAGTAGAGGAGGACCTCGACGAGGATTGAAGACGCAAAAAGGTAACGGTGAAGGGTTACTCGATATCATTACGTGTTTTTAATGTGTTTTCTATGTTAGTAATCGTATTTAGGATAAGATTAGTATTCATAGAATTGGTGTTTGTTGATGATGGTTATTGTGTGTTGATAATTGTTGATAATTGTTGATGATTGTTGGTAATTGATGATAGTTATAATTGATTCTTGAAGATTTATGGGAAGTGTAGTGTTCTCGGGTGAACTGTTGTTCCCAGCCGGGTGACCGGCCGCCGGTCTGCCAACTGGCTGGGGACGCAGCAGAATGAAACTTATATTTTGATGTTGTGTTTTCCAAGCCGGGTGCCCGGCCGCCGGTCCCCCTGACCGGCTGGGAACTCGCTCAATTTTTGATGTATTTTGGTTTGTTGATGAGGCGCCAGCCGGGTGCCCGGCCGCCGGTCCCCCTGACCGGCTGGCACCCTGATGGAGTTATTTTCGTATTCTTTCTTAAATCTTAATTTATAATAGTTCGCGTGGTTCGTTTATCGTATAAATTTACGTAATGACTTTAAATATTAATGTTTCGAATATATTATATTTCATTCGCTTGTATCGCATGTTTTGTGACGGTTTTTCATATATCCCACTTTGAGTCGGTTTTACACATGTTACGGTTTGAGCACTAATTGTTAAGTGCTTTGTACTCTCATTCCCCCGGCTACCTCTTCGTTCGTAAGGCTGGAATGTCGGAACGGGGAGTGTATCCTTACTGCTTAATTGCATGTGATAGTGGGCATATGACGACGTTGTTGGGAGGCGAACGCTTTCCGTTGATCGATCTGGCCGTCAAATGTTGTATACTTGCGAGGTGGTGTCATTGCATGTAGCGTACCGCTTGTTTATGATGCTTGTGCCCTTTCCGCCTCTTTCGTGAAAGTTGACCGAATTTGGGGTACTCGGCTTCTATTTGGTTGACCGAGTCTTGGATGCGAAACGTTTATCGCATGTGGAATCGGAAAATGTTATTTCGAGAGTCTGGCCAGGTTTAGACTAGGATCGGATATTTATATCGTCGTCATACCGGGAGGAATTGTGTCTACATATACGAAATGATGAATCGTGTATGCGTTCAGGGAAATGTTTATCCCGTGGATGCGATTTTAATCATAACGGCAATGTACATGGTGCTAGTGCGTGTCATTTACCGTGAGAGATGTCTTCAACGTATTCATACGTTTGGATGGATGATGATATGATTGATTATTTGTGATCGTTGAATGACTTGGCATGGTTTGTTTGTCGAGTCTCAATCTTATCAAACTTATGCCGCTAACGGTGAGATGTAAGCCCTAGTGAGTGTATGGTTGCCTAAGAGTGTCTTCCCCGAGTCTATCTATCATAAGTTGGTTACGGTTTTGTACTTCATGTATCGATATCCTTATATATTGAATTGCCTATTTATCCTTCTCGTATTTCACATGTATATTTATATATGCATGCTTCTACTTTCGTATTTCCGTTTAAGTATGTTATTTGTGATATGGCTGGGAGAACCCGGAGTTACTCCCCACTGACTGTGGCGTTCATTTTTTTCATGGATGAACAGGTTGCTTGCTTGGATGGATTTTGCTTGTTGTATTTTGGGTTCGGGTGTGAGCTAGCGGGCGTTGGTCTTGATGAATCACCCCTAGACGTTTATTAGCTAGTTGCTAAACAACTTTGTTATTTGATAACATTTTGAGAGATTTCGTCTCTTGTAGTATATTATACTTTGGTTTGTAATTATTGACATTCCTCGTATTTTTATTTTAGCATGTAAAAAGTTTTAAAAACACCGTATTTTCCGCTATATAAATCACATGCTTGTTATGTTATATTTCCGCATTCGCGAGGGTTGTCACAGACCCAACTTAGCTTGGGTACCAAAAAGTTGTATTTGATTCCTTTGCAGATAATAGTGAAAGAAAATAATCAATGGTATCTGGACAGTGGTTGTTCGGGACACATGACCAGAAATAAGAATTTTTTTCTTTCACTAGAGCCCTTCGACGGTGGCAAGGTCACTTTTGGAGACAACAAGAAGGGCAAGATAATCGGTGTACGTAAGATTGGTATATCTTCTTCACATGCTATTAATAATGTCTATCTGGTAAATGGTCTTAAACATAACTTGCTAAGTATCTCTCAATTATGTGACAAAGGCAATAAGGTCGTTTTTCATTCAAATGTTTGTCGCATCATAATTGAAGGAACTAGTAATGTTATTCTAGAAGGTCTACGTAAAAGGAACGTGAAAGTCACTACAAGTTCCTTTACATGCATGAAAGCTACAGTAGATGATTCATGGTTGTGGCACAAGAGGTTTGCACACATTAGTCCAACAACTTTAAAGAAACTCAAATTGTGGGATTTAGTTATGGGTTTACCCTCAATTAAATTCGAAAAATAAAGGATGTGTGACTCATGTGCCCGATGCAAACAAGTTAGATCTTCATTCAAACCAAAATGAGTAGTAAGTACATAACGTCCACTTGAGTTGGTACACATGGATTTGTTGGAGCTAGTGTCCTCCACAGTTAGTGCAATAACATAAATAAATCTCTGTAGGTTCACAGGGTATACTTTGTATAATAATCAGTTGATTAACGTTTATCAATAACGGTTGGCTTGCTAGATAAGTTTGACGTTATTGTCATACAAATGGCGGTGATCAACTGGTCCCTAAAAGTCACACCTAAAGGATGTGTTTGAGAGATGTGATTATTTGAGAAAATAATCATATTGATGCCCTATTATATGACTAAAAGGTTAGTCAGTGTATTTGACTAAAAGGTTAGTCAATGTGATGATGAGACGATTATTTAATAACGATTAAATACTATAAGCTGAGACGAATTAAAAGTAATTTGTAATTAAATATAAACTGTTGTATTTAATCAGCATATATATAATGTAAGCTTATGCGAATTAAAATGTTAATTCGTAAATTGAATATAAAATGTTATATTGAATTAGAAAATTATAATTATACGGATAATTATAATTAACGTATATATTATACGATTGTCATATTAGATGTTGTCAGACCGGTATTAATGATCCACTACAAAATGTTGTATGGACATATTAATACATGACAACACAAATGACATTTATAATAATAATACACATTATATATTAAAGCGAATTTAACCGTAATAAAGTCCAGATTCACTCTGGAATTTTCGGTCAATGGGTAGTTATTTTGAGGAGAAAAATCTCCTCATAAAAACCCTATTGGAGCCGTGAGACAAGAAGGAAGAGAGGAAAAATTCTAACCCTAATTCATTTTCTCACTTGTGCCTCCATCTCTTCAAATCACAAGATCAAAAAGTTAACAGTAACTTTTGACAAAAATATTCTAGCAAATTAAAGGGCAATTCTCATTCTATCATGGGTGCTACGATTAGGAGATATCATCATTTTGATATTGTTCTTAGGCCTTTAAGCAAGGACTAAAGGTTATTTCTAATCTCTCGCTTATTATGCATTTTCGTTTATGACTATTAATCATTTAATCATAATTTCATTATAATCCCGAGCTATTTAAAGGGAAGTATACGGATATTTTCCCACAAGTGGTATCAGAGTCTTTGGGCTATGAAATTGTTTATATGATTTTCGTAAATATGAATTTGTATAATTCTTAATAAAATTTTTTTTTTTTAAATTCGGCAAAAGTTTTTTTTTGTGCCGTATGATTTTTTTTTTTTGGGGATCCATTTTGATTCAAATATTGTTATTTTAAAAGGTTGAGATAATAATATATGAATTTGTAGATGTTTTGATTTAATAATGATTGAATTAAAACGGAAATGGAATTTGATATGAATGTTTATGAACATCCTTTTGCTTTATATTTTCGGTATAAAATGATCTAGATATTCATGTTAAAAGGTTAATTTGAATCATCTAGTTTTGTATCAATGTTTAATATCGATTAGATATTGTTTTGTTTGTACCGATCTAGTTAATATAAGCATGATCGAATTAAAACCGTTTAATTTGATTTTTTTTTTCTTCTGCACGAGTACTGTTCATGAACTGTTCACAGAATAAAAAAAAAATTTCTGTTTTTTTTAAATGGCAGCAACTGCAAGTTTTTTTTTTTGTAAAGTTTTTCCGGTTTTGTTATAAACCGTGAGAAAAGAAAGAAAAAAAAAAAAGAAATTTTTTTTTTTTTTGGGTACCTGCTACTGTTCTCGTTTTTTTCTTATACCGGTTTTTGTTTTGTACATATTAAGATAATGTATGATTGTTTTTGTGAAAAAGTTCACAAATTTTTGATACCATGTTATTTTAAAAAGGTTTAAAATAATGTTGTTGTTATTCATATTGATTATGAATTTCATTGGATTTTGATGAAATCTAGTGATGGATTACGGAATCGTCACATGATTTAATGGTGGTTTGGATAATTAATCAACATAATTTATGCATTATGTTTTGTATGATTAATTTTAGTTGATGCTTTTATTATTTTGAATGTTGTTTGAATGATTTAATTTTACGCATTTTTTTACAATCAGTTGTACTTTACTAGTGTGGCCTTCGTAGATTATGTTTTCGTAATGATGGAAACATAGTCTTGGTTGTAATTTGAGATCTCGTATCTCCCCTATGTAATTTTAATTTTTAGAATCATTTTGAATTAGAATGTAAATAGGTTTACATTTGTAATTTTTAAAATGTATTTTGAGAAGATTCAAGATGGAGATCGGATGGCTCACTCCCGCTATATGGACCAAGATGGAACATCAAGACAAGCTTCTCGGGTCCAAGGGTGGATTCCAACTTGTATTTTGTTCATTTTGGTAGTTAGGCCACACTAGGTGTTTTATTTTACGTTTTATTTTTCCATTCTCGTTGCTTTATTCACATGATAGATAATTGCATCATATTCCGCCTAAACCAAACCACCTAAAAATGCATGAAAAATGATTCATACAGTTTGAATATTTTAATCATGGACATACATATGTCACTCGCTTTTAGGGCCATCACCTTAGTTTAAATCATTCTCGAGTTGCTAGACATTCGTTCACTTAAAATGAATTAAAGTTAAGATGATGGGACCTTCCCCTATAACTAAACTTGAGACTAGTCTTTATAGGGAAAACTACTATGAACCCCTTCTTCGTCGGAAGTCATAATATGACCCCTTCTACGTTGGGTAAGTAGTGAGTGTTGACCTATTTTTATCTCAACATTAGAGTACGAGTAATATCTCGTGATTATGATGGACTAAAGATAGAATTTACAGAAATTTATCGACCAGGAATTCTAAAAGTAGAATTAGCCAAGAGGTTGGCTTATCAATTTACAGAAATTGAGTCTTCGGATCATTTATATAATTCTTGAGGGAGGTCAATTGTATAAATGCACGAGTCATCGCATTAAACAGTTTTTTCATTAGACTGAAAAATTTAAAACGATGAATACTTATCATATTTATTTATTTTTTCACAGTTTTTGAATTCGTTATATACAGATATAATTGCTAAATAACAAAATGGCTGGCCATACTGATGACCCAATGCCAAGTGCCACGCTCGGACGTGAGTCCTGGCTTAAGATGTTCATGGACACTATGAATCAGTCAACACGACTGAAGAATAACGGGTCCAACTTTGCGGACTGGGAGGCGACATTACGGAATGCTGCCATTGCTGACGGTAAGCTCAAGTACTTGACTGAGCCACTACCGCCCAACCTAGGCCCCAATGCAGGAGCTAATGAATCACTTGCTTATAGTGATTTCATGATGGAGGCGGGTGCGATAAAGAACGTACTCATCATCTTTTCAATGGAATCAAATTTGCAAAGGCGATTCATTGCCCATGGTGCGAATAAGATTTTCACCACGCTCACTAACGACTTCTCGAAAGCTCCGAGGATCGTTAGCTATGAGCATACCTGTCGCTTCTTTGAGGCGAAACTCCAGAAGGGCCAAGCGGTTAGCCCACACATTCTTGATATGATTGAGAATGTCGAGAAACTGGAGGCACTTGGTTGCAAAATCGATGAGAAGATCGTCATAGACCGCGTTCTTCATTCACTTCATGATGGTTTTGTCCTTTTCAGGGCAAATTACTATATGAATGATATGAAGAAGAGTCTTCATCAGCTCCACTCACTCCTCGTACAGACAGAGAGTGATCTGAAATTGAGTGGGAGTCTGAAACAGGACGTTCTCATGATTGCCAACAAGGGCAAAGGTAAGGGCAAGGCTAAGGCCAACCTAGCTGTAGGGAAGCCGAAATTCAAAAAGCCAGGGCAAGGCAAGAGTGGGCATGGTAAGACTAGCGGTAGCTCACAAGGCAAGACAAAGAGCGATGAAAGTAACGTGGAGTGCCACCATTGCCACAAGCTTGGGCATTGGAGGAGGAACTGCCCCGTGTACTGTGAGTACATAAAAGCAGGTCGCGCCTCTCCTGTTGGTATGTCTTCTTCTTTTATTCATATGATTGAGATTAACCATGCAAGTTTCGGAACTTGGGTATTATAAACTGGTTGTGGGTTCTCATCCTGTGTAATCATTTGCAGGGCCTAAGAAACATCACACTCTCGCCAAGGAGTGATGTGGACCTCGAGTGGGAATGAAGCAGAGTACCCATTTGCAGTGGGACCATATGTAGTCCAACTTCCCTAGTGGTTTGAGTTATTTCTGCATACTGTTACTATGTACCCAGTTTCTCTAAAAACATTATTTCAGTTTCCTACTTGATAGGACGGTTTTTCGTTTGTAATAAAGGATAATAGCTGGATTTTTCTCTTAAACGAAATGATTTATGGTAAAGCAGTTTCCATGAATGGGATTTATGTTTTAGATCAAACCACAGATATAATGCATGTGAGTAGTAAGAAAGCAAAGGTTGGTGACAAAGATCAAACCTATTTATGGCATTGCCGTATGTGACACATAAATGAAAAACGAGTGGAGAAGCTCATTGACAATGGGACTATCTCCCATTTGACTATGAATCTTTTGGCACGTGTGAATAATGTCTCATAGGCAAAATGACTCGAATTTCCTTCAAAGGTGTTGGAATGCGCGCTGCTGACCTATTAGCACTCATACATACTGATGTGTGTGGACCTATGTCAATCAACGCTAAAGATGGCTATAGATATTTTATCACTTTCACGAACGATTTGAGTAGATATGGATATGTCTACTTAATGAAGCATAAAAGTGAGTCCTTTGAAAAGTTCAAGGAATTCCAGAATAAGGTTGAGAACCAGCTGGATAGAAAGATTAAAGCACTACGTTCAGATCGTGGTGGCGAATATCTTTCGAATGAGTTTGATCAACACCTTAAAGACTGTGGTGTAGTACTGCAGTTAACTCCACCTGGAACACCACAATTGAATGGTGTGTCCGAACGGAGAAATCGAACATTACTTGATATGGTTCGATCCATGATGATTCACACGGTTGTACCTGATTCATTGTGGGGTTATGCTCTTTTGTCAGCTGCTCTAATACTTACCCGAAGTCCGTCTAAAGCTGTAGACAAGACTCCATATGAATTATGGAAGGGAACGGTCCCTAACTTGTCCTTTATTCGGGTTTGGCGCTGCGAGGCTTATGTCAAGTGGAGAACCTGACGATAAGCTCGTGCCCACATCGGTAGACATCTTTAATTGGTTTATCCAAAAGGCTGTTTGGTGCATTACTTTTACTTTGCCTACCCGAACATCGAGTTTTTGTTGCGGCTAGTGCGACGTTTCTTTAGAGAAAGAGTTTCTCGAGAAGTAGGACAAGTAATGGACCTTGATCTATCCGGAGATTCAAGAACCAACAACCGAGCAACCAATGGAGGAACCGTTCCGTCATCATCGGCTTCGGTTAATATTCCTTTGGAACCTAGAAGGTCGGGTAGACACTCTATTCCTCTAGACAGATACATTGGTATGGTCGAGGAGAATGAGAGAGATGACGTTTTACTCCTAGAGAGTAACGAACCCGCTACCTATAAAGGTGCCATGACCTGTTCCGACTCTAAGCTATGGCTTGACGCCATGCAATCCGAGATAGACTCTATGTATGA
Organism: Heliosperma pusillum; assembly: GCA_022085475.1. NCBI lineage: Eukaryota > Viridiplantae > Streptophyta > Magnoliopsida > Caryophyllales > Caryophyllaceae > Heliosperma > Heliosperma pusillum. The sequence goes on along the minus strand of JAIUZE010014981.1, from coordinate 69,689 downwards.
GAATGACGTATGGGATCTGGTTGACTTACCTGATAAGGTTCGGCCTCTTCAGTGCAAATGGGTTTACAAAATAAAGCATTCTGTAGAAGGACAACCAGATACCTACAAGGCACGACTAGTGGCAAAGGGTTTCACTCAAGTGCAAGGATTGCAATATGAAGAAATTTTTGCACCCGTAGTTATGCTGCGTTCCATTCGGATAATCTTAGCGATTCCCGCTTTTCATGACTATGAAATTTGGTAGATGGATGTGAAAACCGCCTTCTTAAACGGTTATTTGGAGGAGGAGTTGTACATGGTACAACCCGAAGGTTTCATTGATCCTAAAAATCCTAAGAAGGTATGCAAGCTTAAGCGTTCCATTTATGGACTTAAGCAAGCTTCTCGGAGTTGGAATCATCGTTTCGACCACGTGATAAAAGAGAATGGATTTACTCGATCAGTCGAGGAACCATGCTTATATATCAAGTCGAGTGGGAGCAAGATTGTCTTCCTAATATTGTATGTCGATGTCATACTCTTGATTGGGAATGACATACCTCTCTTAACTTCGGTAAAAGTTTGGTTAAAGAACCATTTCCAGATGAAAGATCTGGGTGAAGCACAAAGAATTTTGGGGATCCGTATCTACAGAGATAGATCACGACGGATGTTATCCCTCAGTAAGGAGTCTTATATAGATAAGATTCTTGAGAGGTTCAGCATGACCAACTCCAAGAAGGGGAACCTTCCAATGGTCTCTGGGATGCATTTGAGTAAAGCTCAGGCACCAAAGACATCGGAAGAGGTCGAGCGCATGAGTCGGATTCCTTATGCATCAGCTATAGGATCGATCATGTATGCCATGATATGCACACGTCCAGACGTGGCATATGCATTGAGTATGACGAGTCGATACCAAGGCAATCCAGGTGAAACACATTGGATGGCTGTTAAGAAATCCTTAAGTACCTACGGAGGACTAAGGATTGGGTATTGACTTATGGAGGTGACACTGAGCTATGCGCAATCGGTTACGCAGATGCTAGCTTCCAAACGGATCGAGATGACTCGAAATCTCAGTCTGGATTCGTTTTTACTCTTAATGGCGCTGCGGTCAGCTGGAAAAGCTCCAAACAAAGTGTTATAGCAGATTCTACGACTGATTCCGAGTACTATGCTGTTTCAGAGGCTGCGAAGGAAGCTATATGGATGCGTCAGTTCTTACAGGGACTAACTGTAGTTCCTAGTTCGGATGACCCGATCACCATCTATTGTGATAATAGTGGTGCTATCTTCCAGGCTAAGGAGCCTAAGTCCAGCAACAAGTCTAGGCATGTACAACGGAAGGCCCACATGATCCGAGATTACGTGGAGCAAAGGGAGATAGTGATAGACAAGATTGCTACGGATGATAACGTCGCAAATCCTCTCACTAAACCATTGAGATATGATAAGCATGAAGGGCACGTTATTTCCATGGGAATCAAACGTGTTCTAGAGTTGTATTAGTTGTTTTATATGGATTAGACACCTGTATCTTTTTCATAAAACTATCTATGAAATCATCTTATTGTTTTATATTTTGTTTTTCATGTGGGTTGTACTGACAACATTGAACACCACAAAGTGAACTGAATTACATTTTATTTGTTTTGGTCTATAATCGCCTACATGAGCTGATAACTCTGACAATTATTCTGTGAAGTCGATTGATGGTGGGTTGAACGAGCCATAAGTCAAAAAGTTGACTGATCGATCACATATGCGAGTTATAATGATACCTTGCAGGACAATTTTGTGACAACGTTATGGAGTCCTAAATGTTTCTGAACATTAGGTGCCAGGTCGTGGATAGGACGTCCATAGTGTTCCTAGAGTCGATTCTTTTGACTATCGATTGTCTCTTGAGATTAAGGCAGTTTTTGGGTGACTTTGGTTTCTTTCTCATGGTCGACCGTAACAGGAGGCTAAAAAGATTTTACTGGGTCATTTCATACTGTGCTTGTATATGCAGGATTCGAGTTGAGGAAAAATATCCAACCCTTTATCAGGTTTTGTTATTTCTCAGGGCCACTCGAGGAGTTGTAACTGAAATGCATGGCCATGCTCGAATAAAGATTCGTTTATCAGTTAAGTTACTCTCTAGTCGGGGAAACCACTCTTGATACTGATCACTTGTAAACTACGACCTTTGTGAATACGGACTTTGCAAATTGGTTTACATTGAGTGGGAGAAATTTATTCTGGATATGAGAATCGGTTATCGCACATACACTTGTACGGACAAGTGGGAGATTGTTGGAGCTAGTGTCCTCCACAGTTAGTTCAATAACATAAATAAATCTCTGTAGGTTCACAGGGTATACTTTGTATTATAATCAGTTGATTAACGTTTATCAATAACGGTTGGCTTGCTAGATAAGTTTGACGTTATTGTCATACAGATGGCGGTGATCAACTGGTTCCTAAAAGTCACACCTAAAGGATGTGTTTGAGAGATGTGATTATTTGAGAAAATAATCATATTGATGCCTTGTTAAATGACTAAAAGGTTAGTCGATGTTTTTGACTAAAAGGTTAGTCAATGTGATGATGGCAGATTATTTAACAACGATTAAATATAAAGTTAGCTTAAACGAATTAACTGTAATTCGTAAATTGAATATAAAATGTTATATTTAATTGTTGTATATAATGTAAGCTAATTAAACATAAACCGTTATAATTAATTGGCAAATTATAAATATATGGATATTTATAACTAATGATGTATTATAGTGATGTCGGTCCATGACAAATGACGATTATAATATATCACATTATATTGGAAGCTAAGATAACCGAAACAAAAGTGTCCAGATACACTCTGTTTTTCGGTCAATAGGTAGTTATTTTGAGGAGAAAAAATCTCCTCAAAAGAGCTAATGGTGCCGTGAGAAAGCAAGGGTAAGAAAAAAAAATTCAGATTTTTATTCTAACCCTAATTCATTCTCTCTTAGGCCTCCATCATTCACATCTCACAAAAAGAAAGGAAACAGTATTCTTTTCTCTCTTTTTCTAGCAAAACCTAAGGCATATCTTGATCAATATGGGGTGCAACGATTAGGAGATATCAAATTTTTGATATTGTTCTTAGGCCATTAAAGCAAGGACTAAAGGTTATTTCTAATCTCTCGTTTATTATGCATTTTTGTTTATGACCATTAATCATATAATCATAATTTCATTATAATCCTGAATGATTTAAAGGGAAGTATACTGATATTTTTCCCACATGAACATCATTTATCAGCTGGGAGCTCACCCTAGACAACTGTCTCCCAGTGAGTAGAGGGAAGTAGGAGGTGGTAGGTCACAATCGTGAACCTATAGTTTGACGGTTGCCCTCCACTGTCTTCTCAAAGCCGTGGTGTTCCGCAAAATCGTCAAGGGCAAGCTGTCGTCACTGTTCATGAGACGGAAGCTAACCGTCTCCTCATCCGCATTATACACGAACGAACTCAGGAATTCCAAGGTCAGAAACCCATAAGTTTTCTTCCGAAGTATATAAAATCCCCCCAATCCCAGGTGCTCGAAAATTGCTCTAATATCTTCCGGTATCCCCATAGCCTCCAAAGTACTCCGATCCACACATCTAGTAGGCTTGAGGGTGAATTCCATCAGAGCCTGGGAAGCATCTTTATGAGCAAAGTCACGAAACTAAACATCAGGTTACCTGGAAATGCTAGGTACCGCAGGCTCACTGGGTTCCGCCCGCTCAGCAGTAGTAGCGGAACGACTTCTCTTGGCAGGTGCATTTCCAGCTCTAGGCATATGCAGTGATTCGCGAAATTTTCCATATTTATTATAAACAAAAGCTCTTTCGAGATTTTTAAAACCTGAACTTGAAACTTTTCAATTTGTGACGGTCTTTACCATAAAAATTGAAATCTTACAAGTGTTTACAAGACGGAATAGCGAAGGAAATCAATCTTGAGTCATCCAAAGACGGATTTGAAGGGGAAATTTCAGATTCCACAACTCTAGCATACAGAGTGGGACAACTAGCAATTTTGTAAAAGATATAACTCCAATCCAGCAATTTAACATAATCTACCGAAGGTTTCTACTTAGTAAGCAATACGATGGAAATCGATGTCACAAACCCTAGTTTTACAAATCACGAACAACACACTACCAATTTTAATTAAAGATAAACAAAATAACCTTACCTTGACTGATTTGGAAGATCGAAACACAAATTAACAAGCTAGAATCCGGAAACATTATGAAGTAATCTAGAGCTTGGGGTTATAGAGAGGTTTTGATGAAAGTTTGATTGTAAAATATGGTAAAGTGACCGAGTAAAGGAAGGAGAGTAGAGTAAATAGGGTTTCGAAGGCTTATCTCGGAACCGAGTGTTTTCGGGGCACTCGGTCGAGTACCGAATGTACTCGGTCGAGTATTCCTTGCACTCGGTCGAGTACCAAAGTCTGTCATGAAATTGATTCCAATCAAATTTGGTACTCGGTCGAGGGTCCTAGTTATTTGGTCGAGTGAAGCCTACTCGGTCGAGTACCTCGTATCGACTCAAAACATTTAAAAACGCATAAACTCGGTCGAGTACAGCTCACTCGGTCGAGTATTCCTGGCACTCGGTCGAGTAGCAAAGTCTGTCATGAAATGGACTCCAATCGAATTTGGTACTCGGTCGAGGGTCCTAGTTATTCGGTTGAGTGAAGCCTACTCGGTCGAGTACGTGCTAATCGGTCGAGTACCTCGTATCGACTCAAAACATTTAAAAACACATAAACTTGAATCAAAATTATTTATCGTCCCTGCAAAATGAACAATACCGCTTAGAACTTCAGGTCAAATTCCCTGAGTTCGTTGCGCGTTAGTCTCTTACCTTTCTAATTCGCATCACATAGATTGACGCATTATTAATCCGACGATTTATGCTTATACATATCGCAAGAATTTTATTATTAGCACTTCCACGCACAGAATCACGGTTCAAACATTAATGCCATTTTACGAATGTACGCATCAACCTAGCACATGCAGTATTCCACAACAGCTTATAGTATAGTCAATTAAGCTAATCACAAATTCACCGCAAACACCCCTGTAACTAATCTCTCAATTACCTTTTTACATCATGTCACAATATCATTAGTAATTTCATTCAATCAAGTCAACTCCTGACATTACATTCACACCACGCTCTTTTGCCACCATGAAGTACACACCGAATTCACAAATTCATAGACATAGATACATATATGTCCAGTTAGTTCGTCACAATCATTCAGCTATACCTAGTCACGTAATCATTCAATCAATTCACACATATCTCATCACATTCCACACTCACAGAATAGCTCAATTAATCAATGACGGTACATACTCATGTTCAGCTAACTCGTCACAAGTACCTCACATTTATACAATCGCATACTAGCTCCATTACTTCACGCATTACTCATTTCACATTCACTTGCATCCCCACACATGGCATTACGCATGTTAAAACTTCATTCATTTTCATTGACATCTTGATATTCTATCTACCTTTTTAACGGTGTTCTCGGCTTAAGCACACTAGAGCCAGGATTTCGGAATGAGGGCGCCTTCTCACCCAAAATCATCATGGGGCCTCTAACATACATACACCGGTTCGTTTTAATTGACACACCTACGTTCATTAAGTTCATTGGTTCAGGTTCCAAAATCGTGCTTTGATACCACTTTGTAACACCCCCATTTGCCCAGATTGATCATCACAGTTTCAACAGTAGAAGGGTCAGTATCCACATATACCGACTAACATACAAAATGACACAAGGAAAAAAAAACCAGAGGGCCACCGCAACGGTTACCTCAGTTGACTCAGGTTACCAGCCTGCTCTACAAAACCACCTATTGACCATGGACCGCAGCAACAACCCCTCTCACATTAGCTAGAGAACCCGGATCATTAATATGCACATCCTTCGCGTGGCAGGATAACCCCGGGGCCGAACTCGGGGTGTGATCCGTCTCCCAACATAATCACCAAATCATGGTAACCATAGTAAAATACTAACCACCGTCAAATACCCCAAACCCGAACTCCATCAACACCATCATCAACCACATAACAAGAATCATTACATCTTATCATATCAAATATTAATGCAACACTAAGTAGGGAAACCTTACCTTTTAGCGTTCTCGCACATAGTCATCAATCCGACTTACACACGCACAGGTACAAGCAAATATCACATCATCACCTCGATCTAAAACCACAATACAACACAGTTCTATTAAAACTACGGTCGCCAAGGTCAAAGGTAACTACTACAAGGATACTTGCCTAATCAGAATCGTTGTCTATCTCAGTAAGAGGGTCACGCTTGCCGCCAGGGTCTCGCGGCGGCTTCGCAGGTTGTAGTCTCATAGGGTGGTTTGCGTTTGATAGTGTGGAGAAGATAAGTCTAGGATTTTAGAGAGAGAATTGAAATTGTAATTACAAATAATAATGCAAGAATTAAGTCCCGAAATATATTTATCGCTGTCCGATTCGCGTCACACTCGACCGAGTAAGAGTGCAGTCGGTCGAGTAGGCCTCACTCGGTCGAGTGACTTCTGCACTCGACCGAGTAAGGTCTACTTGGTTGAGTCCTCCCAGCTGATAGTTAAGTTTCCAAACTCTCCTCCGCGAACAATCTTTCTCGTACGGTCAAAGGTCGGTCAACGTCTCTAAATACCGAATATTACAGTTCCGATCATGAAAGAGTCTACCTCGGATATGTTATCTAAGCCCACTTTTTGGCTTTTATGAAAAAATGTTGAATTTCAACGCTGCGAGCCCTAGAAACTCTCGATCGGGCTTTCCACAAGAAGGGGCAGCTCTTAGAGTATGTGAAATGGTTGGAAGATATGGCCAAAGAATGTGACAGCCCGACCTAACTATGAATTCATTTCATTTTCTTCCAAGAAATCAAAATACTTTTATCCGATTATGTCTTAGGATTCCGAGAGTTCCCTAAACCGATGTCGAAGATGGGGGGCTCACCTCCTCGTGCCGAATAGTTCGGGCCAAATCCTAAAAAAAAAAACGAAAAAGCGCAGAGTTCAGGTCACGAACCCTATGACTTATTTTAATTGATCCACATGCGTCACCAACTTCGATCCACCTGAGGAACGATTGGCGGTTCCACCACTTCCTCCCTCATAAACTATGGCTCGTAAATAGGCTAAATCGTCCTCCCCTGAACGATAGCCGAAATTGGTAAAGTGCTTAAAGATAAGTTAAGTCTGAATAGGAGGCATGGGTGTATCGCTATCAGACACTGGCTCCGCTAGATGGTCGGTAAATGGAAAGTGATCCTCAAAAAGTAATCTTATCCATCGGTTTCCCCTCACTCTCCAAGATAATATTCTATCATCCAATTTCCTCAACCATTTAATGTGAAATAGGTAGTCTCGATCGATGGTGGGGACTCCAAAATAGGGCAGGAAGGTCTGCAGGGGGTAAGAACTGGGTCAGGCTCTAAGCTAAGCACGTCACTAGGGGCTCACAACTAAGGTGACTGTGTTTCTGCTGAGTTAATCTGGGTTAGCTTAGAGAAAACTATAGACGATGCACTGTAGTAAAATCTCTCCGCCCTATTGGGGTTAACGTAAGTAGATAACAACAACACTTCATTTTAATTCAACTTACTCACATCCTTCCGGCTATACAAGAGGCAGGTCAACATCCTCAAAAACAACCTAAGGGTCGAGTGTTGCACATCATTAATCAATAATGCACTAACATTAAGTGCCTTCGCCTAGTAAAAAGTAAGGAAAGTAACTAGTAGCCCTCAAGTCCAATCTTATCATCTCTACACTCTCCTTATCCGCCTAGTCCAAGCCCAAATGTTCCGCTACCTCATCCAGGGGAAAATTAAAGTCGGTATTCCTCAACCGGAAACTAACCTTCTTCTCTTCCACATGGTACACATACAAACTCAAGAACTCCAAGGTCAAATGGCATAGGACTTCTTTCGAAGTCGGTACAAACCCGTCATCCAAATTATCTTAAAGATGTGACTCACGCCCTCCTCGATACCCATATCGGTCAACACATTTTGATCCACGCACCTTGTCGACTTTAATGGATTATACATCAAACAAAGAAAGTCCAACGCTGAGCAAAGCTACCAAACTGTACTTCCGGATATGCCTATACCTGGGGAATAATAATCGTTTGGCTAGATTGCCCCGCTCAAATGCTACGGCAACATGTGTCCTCTTGTCAGATGCTCCTCCGACTCTCGGCATCTGCAGGCCAAGGTTACGACGATCTTTTATCATCAAAATTGTAAAGAGAAGCTTCAAAAGATGTCATAGTGGATCAAAATCAGGATTTCTAGTTATTAAAACATGTTTTTGACACCAAAATTTCTGGATTTCATAAACCTTAATATTTGGGTACAACGAATAACGATTATGGGCAAACCTTTCTATTATCCTATGAAGTGGATCGAGGTTGCAACAATTCTTAACACTTATCAAACAAAATAGAGTAGATTCTTAAAGACGACCTTAAATTGTCAGATTTATTGTTAAATTCCTACTTACATTTGCACAAATGGAAGAAGAAGAAAAGATTACCTTGAAGGAATGGAAAGGGTGAAGTATAAGATGATCAATGCAGGAAATTCCACAATGATTTGAAAAGGAAAGAGTTTGAGAGAGGGTTTTTGTAAGATGATTGGAATTATGGCATAATAAGGGAAGATTTTGGAAATATAGGGTTTTGGAAATTAAAATGCGGAATCGGGTTCAGTTGGGGCACTCGGTCGAGTACAGGCTACTCGATCGAGTGTTTGGGTCTGATTTAGAGTGTTGCACGTTTTTAAATTAGACACTCGGCCGAGTATCTTTAGCACTCGATCGAGTATCTTTAGCACTCGATCGAGTCAGCCTTACTCGGTCAAGTACGATACGTATACGGTCGAGTACACTCGACGTTAACCCATAATTTAATAATTATATAACGTTGTCCTTCCTCCACGATAGAAAAAATGTTCATAGTCCGTAATGGAATTCGGAGGTCGTCACGGTTAGCTTTTATGCTACCCACTCCTGTTGTGCTAGTTCTAACACAAATCATAATTATTTATAATAGCACACGTACTGATTAGTTCCATATGACAACAACAAGACTTCCCTATAAAAGTAACATTTACTCACATCGCTACAACGTGTACACACGTAAGATGAACATTATAGGTAGCACATCGTTCTAGTCAATCATACACACTAGCTACAAGGTAAGCCAGATCGAAACAAGAGTCACACACATTTTTATCTCCCCCAAATCTCCTATTAATAGATTATTCCTTGCATTCGCGCACCATACATCCGTTAATCACGAATATCCAATAACCGTACTCCCTACATGCAAAACACATTACTTACGCTTATTAACAACGGTCACCTAGTACTCAAAATTGCATACTAGATCAAGTACTTTCAAGCACATTTTACCTCACATACACTTTCAACATGCCATATGAATGTACGCATTCCAAGACATCTAGCACACCACATAGACACTTTTAATTCCTCTACCCGTAGGCACCGTTTCCGGCTTAAGTGTATTACGGCCGAGATCTCGGAATGAGGACGCCTTCTCACCCAAAATTAACAGAAGAGGGTTCCTAACACACTTACATTGGTTTCATTTTAATTGACACCCTACATTTATATTGGTTCATTGGTTCAGGTTCCAAAATCGTCGCTCTAACACCACGTTGTGGCACCCACTTCCCATGGAGCCTTAGCAAGACCGTGCTCAATAAATAGAGGAGCTACCATCTCCGTTTCTCGAGGAAGTACATATTAAATAGAGCATAAAGAAACATGTGCTATAAATTACATTTAGTTCTTAATACAATAATCCAGATACTACATAATATAGTAGACTCGTCTCATAACTCTAGAACTCAGTGGAAGTAATCGGGGTCGTCGACTCATCGCGTCCCAGCTATCCCAACTATCTACAATCATGACTTGCTAAATAACCTGCTCACCATCCCCTAATGGATCATCACAGTCACACACAACAAAGAAGGGGTCAGTACAATCATATATCAAACAATCCAACAAATCAATCAAACAAATATGACAAGGTAACCGAGTATCGAGTAACCCGTAACCAGTAACATCTCCAAACTCTGGTAACCGAGTTCCCGCCGAAACAGTAACTCATGCCAGCGTCAGACTGCAGATCTGAACGTCGTACCACCTAGGGTGCGAGAGCGCAAAAGGATATAGCTCCTAACGGCGTGCATCTCACCGTTAGTGACCACATAGTTGAAGAGGTTGGGGACATGACTCACAAGAAAGCACAAGGCATTTAAACATCCATTTCTTAACCCACCAATCATCATGAATATGCAAACACACTCTCACGCTAAATGACACGCACTAGCATTTGTACTTTGCAAGACATGTCAATGTAAGTCCACAGGATAAACGTGTCCCTGAACCGTATAGATATACATTTCATATACTCATGACGAAAACAAAAAAGTCCATGGGATAAACATTTCCTTGAACCATATAAGATAAACATTTCGTATACTCATGACCAAAACAAACAAGTCCATGGGATAAACATTTCCCTGAACCGTAGACGCTAAATATTTCGTATACTCAAGACTCATTTCCTTTCAGTAGGACGACGATAATATAATACGGTCCTAGTCTACACCTGGCCAGACTCTCGGAACAAGACGCCTACCCGATTTGACATGCGATAAACATTTCGCATCCAAGACTCGATCAACCCGGTGAACGTCGAGTAACCCAAATTCGGCTTAGCTACGCGAAAAAGGCGGAAAGAGCACAAGCACTATCTTCCTGCTAAAATACGCGGAAGATAAGATCAAGAATGAAAAACCAAGTACGCTACATGCAATAACACCACCTTGCAAGGATACAACATTCGACGGCCGAGTCGATCAACGCATTGCGTTCGCCTCCCAACAATGTCGTCATATCCCCACTAATAACAATAAAATGTACCTTTATCGCTCCGAGATAAAGTCTAACGAGTATAAGGGTAAAAATGGGAACTGATAGGTCCATAACATCCAACAAATACGACTCAATCGACTATTCAAGTTAAACATGACCCAAATGAGTGAAACATCCAAAACCGCCATTTAACATGTGAATAGGACATAAGATAAATTTAAGAATGATAAACAAGCGTCAATACATGATACATAAGCATTAGACCAAGTTTAAGAAGCAAAGGTAGCAAGAAACATAAAGCCCATCCAAAACAACATGTTTGAAACCATCTATGGCAAGGGTAAAACCAATATACATAAGAAATCATCCATGAACCGTCATTAAACATTTGAATGGGGTCAAAGAAATTTATTCCAATAAGAAGAGAGTTTTAGCATATCCCCCACAAGCATTAGAACAAAGATAAAGACCACAAGCAACAAGACAATGCAAGAAAAGAGGTAACGGACCAACTATGCTTAAACTCTGGAGGAAAGCACTGTCAAGTAGGGATAAGCAAAGTGAGAAACTCGCGGTCTATGCCTCTCTGGAGGTGTTACGCATGGTCACCTTGAGTAAAACACGCTGAGAAGCGCACTGTATAGCGTTCTCTGGAATAGTTGCGCACGGTGCACACAACTTAGCACATTGTGCGACCAGTTTTCGTAAAATGGTCATATCTCGCTCATTTGTTGGTGTGTTTTGGGACTGTGACATACCTTTAGAACCGTAAGAGAAAAAGTTAACTCCTCAACTTTGAGTTACATAAATATTATTTATAGAACTCAAGATATGAGCATTTATAGTTGACCCTTTATGTAGGCAAATTCTAAACTTGCTTTTCTCATTCCAATTTTCATTCCAACTTTCATATCAGTTGATTAAACATATTAGTATCCATTCTAGAACCTCAAATGAACTTTTAAATACCCAAGAAGGATTTTCAAGCCTCATTCACGCATTAGACACGATCTTACAACGGTCGATTCCAAGAATTGCCTACAACAGAAAACGCAACTTTACCAAAATCGCTCCAACTTCAAAGTTGAGGACAATATCATTAAACTAACATGGAACTTCATCATCTAGCATAAGACTAACATATTTGTGATATAATAAATTTGTAATGAGCATAATAATGATTAAATGATAATATTAAACCATCTCTGTCATACATTCACTCATGACACAATTAACCACTTTAGTGATTAAACTCATTGCACTACCAATATTAATACATCACTAATCATTCTTCTACACAACATATGAGCAACAAATCACACAATTAAAAAACCAAGGAGTAATTAATCCATCATTATTGACATTGAAACACATCTATATGGTAAGAAGGGAAGTGAGCATACAAACCACTAATTCCTACCACAATAAGACAAGTGATTCATAACTCTACAATTCAAAATTTAAGAAAATGAATTCATATCATTAGATAACAAAGAACTCATGTTGATTAAGATTACTACCATAAAACACATAGAAAACACATAAACATGTGATATCGAGTAACCTGTCAACATTACCTTATAGCACTCCACATAAGGAGTCCTTAAGCAACCTAATGATACCAACGGATTCCCTGACCCAACCAATCAAAATTCCACCCTTTCTTGACGATTAGTTTGCTAAGAAACTCAAACCAAAATTCTGGAAAATTGGTCTTAAAACAAGGTTTAAAGTTTCAATCTTTTATTAGCTATAAAAAAGAAGGATGGTGAGAGAATTACGAAACATTAAACATAGTTGAATTGCGTTAAGAAACGAAGAAGTTATGTTCGTGTTAAGATTAGATCTAGAAAAATGAGTTTTCCAAAAAGTAGGAGGAATTAGAGATTTTATGATGTGAAAAGGAAGAGGAGAATGAGAGGAGAAAAATGATGTAAAAATCGTCAAGTTTCGTTGAGAGACGAAAAAATGGCGTTTGTCTTAAGATTTAGAAATATGGAGGTTTGATGGAGTTTTTGGTATTGAGAAAGAAGGAAATGTGAAAATACGGTAATTAAGATTGGAGGAAGAATGATGAGAGAGAAATTTAGAGAGAAGTCCTCCTAATTTTCTAGGGTTCTTGGTTTTTGTGCAATGGCCAAAAGCAAATCCGAAATCATTCTCAAGGTTTTACAAAATCAAATAGTAAAAATAATAGTACATCCATTAATACAAACACAAACACAAATACTAATTCATTAACTATTACAAACACAAATGATAAAACTGATTCTGAGATGAACAATCCTCAAACAAGGACGATGTGTACTCATGTTACTGAAGTTCAGGTAGGAAGGGAGGCGGTTCATCAACGTCTACAAGAGGATTCTTTGGGGCCAGAAGTGAATGCTGATGGACAGGAAGAACAATGGCAGGAGGTAGGTCGAAAAGGAAGAAACAAGAATTGAGTCGTGCCTAAGATGATAAATTGGAATCAATTGAAGAGAGTGAGGCAGTTGAATTTGCACCTAAAGGTATTACTCTTAAACTTACGATGGAAGATGTTCAAGATGAGATTAAATATTGGTCTTCTGCAGTTTATGGGTATGTTATGGGCGTAAATCCTCCTCGTATGGTTTTAGAAGGCTTCCTTAGATGGACTCTTGCGGATTATGCAGTGTCTAAAATTTGCTTCTTGCCTAATGGATTATTTGTGATTCGATTTGAGGAATTAGAGCACCAGCAATGGGTTTTGAATAAGTGCATCATGTTACTCGATGGCAAACCAATTATTCTACGGCCATGGGATCCCAATGTGAAAATGTCTAACGTTTCTATTAAAGCTGGTCCCATTTGGATCAAATTTGTTGGTCTTGATTTGAAGTTTTGGGTGGATAAGTGTTTGGAGAAACTGGCTTCGTTAGTTGGTAAATTTCAAAGAAATGATGATATTACTAAGATGAGAACCCTACTATGTTTTGCTAAGGTTCTCGTTGAGGTTGAGGTTGATCAACATTTTCCTCATCAGGTTGTTTTTTAGGATGAGAAAGGGCAGGAGATAACTTTGTGCACTGAAACAATTCAGAAAAGACAACTAAACAATGACAAATTGAGCTAAGATTAAGACACTTGCAAGTACTCTGTTTCTGTTTGAATTGATTGTTAAAGAACAAGGATAGGACCTTAACCAAAGCACAAAGCCAATGATTGAGGGTTGAACCTTGATCCCAGCACACAGCTAAGGACCTAAGCTCACTTCCAAGCACAAAGCAAAGGAAGTTATCTCAAGCACACAGCCAAGAGATTGCAACAGAAACAAGGTTTCAGTTTTATGTTTTACTTCAAATCTGATTTGCATTTCATTAGGTAAAGGCCTTATATAGGCAACAAGGATACAACTCAGACGTTAGGAGATATCTAGGGCCACAAAGGCTTACAACATGAAACAAAATAACAGCTACAAACTTGCAGAATTCTGACATAAAGTAGATAAAGTAGAAAGTAGTTTCTAAAGAGACAATCTTCCTTAATTGTTTGATCAGGTGTGTCTTGGGTGAAGAGTGGACTTTCAGGCTTGGGTTTGTGAACCAAACTGAAGTAGGAAGGCTCCCAAAGATGTGCTGAAAGTATCTCACGCATTGCTTGTTCAAAAGGGGAAGGTTGACAGTGACATATTAACTACTACACAAAAGGCTGAAATCTGGACAGTTTGAAGTTGTCCCTAAGCTAACTCTGTGTGTGTTTGTTTCTTGGCAAGGAAGTCCTGGGGAAAGTTGTAGAGGACCTTCCCAAGACATAGGTTTGGGGATTGGTTAGGTTTGTTTGATTGGCTAAAAGAGGAAGGTTTGGCAAAACAGCTAAGCTGCTACATGTAAGGCTGTAACTGGACTGGTTTACTTGGGTTGTGTTTTGAGGGGTGTTCTTGACGTTTTCTGAGGAAGGTTCCCTGGACAAAAAGGTAGTAGACCCTCCCTAGTACCATGCCCCATAGTTGGTTTGGAGTCCCTAAGCTTGAAAGTTGCCCTGAGACCCTCCCCAAGGCACTGCTGCTGGCTGAGTTTCCAAAGGTTTTGTTGGCTTGTTTTGTGAGTCTGTTTTGTGGCTTGTTTGGTCTTGGCTCGTGTCATGGATACCACTGGCTCGTGTCTTTGTGTGGTGGCTTGGGCCTGGGCTATACAAAGCATTAAGATAGCTTTTGACATAGGGTAGGTTTGGCATTGAATCCTGGTTAGGCTGATCATAGGTTGCTTGTCCTTGTCTTTGAGCATGGCCTTGAACTCCTGTTGCAACCCCTCCTTCTTGAAAAAGATTTGCCCTCAAATCCTCTTCATCCTCAGAGTCTTCTTGATAATGACTTAGGTCTCCCACATTGAATGTCCCATGTACTCCATAATCCCCTGGTAGATCTATCTTGTAAGCATTAGGTCCTATCCTTTCAAGCACTTCAAAAGGACCATCAGCTCTTGGCATGAGTTTGTTTTTCCTCTTCTCTGGGAATCTTTCTTTCCTTAAGTGCAGCCACACCATGTCTCCTGCCTTGAACTCTCTAGCTTTCTTTGGACCTTTGGCTCTTGACTTATACATTTCATTTGTTCTCTCAATCTGTTTCTTTACTTGACTGTGAATCTGCATCATCTGTTGTACTCTTTCTTTGGCATCATAGTTGACTTCTTTCCTTATCACTGGTGCTAGGTCTGTTGGCATTAGAGGATTAGCACCATAAACAACTTCAAAAAGGGTCTTACCTGTGCTGTGTGAGGGAGCTCTATTGAATGCAAACTCAGCTTGTGACAGTTTGATATCCCAATCCTTTAATGACTTAGCAATGATACATCTCAAGATTCTTCCTAGAGTTTTGTTAGTAACCTCTGTCTGCCCATCTGTTTGTGGATGGTATGCTGTGCTGAAGAGTAACCTTGAACCTAGGAGCCTCCAGAGTGACCTCCAAAAGTGGCTCATAAACTTAGTATCCCTATCAGACACAATGCTTCTTGGTACCCCATGCAACTTTACTATTTCCTTGAAGTAGAGTTCTGCTACCCCCATGGCATCTTCTGTCTTCTTACCAGCAACAAAATGGGCCATTTTGCTGAACCTATCCACTACCACCATTACTGAGTCTTTGCCCCTTTGTGTCCTAGGCAATGCCACTATGAAATCCATACTGATGTCCTCCCAAGGTTTGTTTGGTACAGGTAGTGGGGTGTAGGGACCTGCATGGAACTGTGACTTGGCTAGTTGACAGGGTTTGCACCTTTTGATAGTGTCCTGCACATCACCTAGCATCTTGGGCCAATAGAACTGCTCATGCAATATCTCATAGGTCTTTTGTACCCCAAAGTGCCCTGCAAGTCCATTGCAATGGACCTCCTTGACTAGTAATCCTCTGTAAGGACCTCTAGGTATGCATAGTTTGTTTCCTTGGAAGAGGAATCCATTCTGTGTCAAGTACTTGTTCCCCTTCTTGAGTCTTCCTTCTGCATACACTTCCCATTCCTCCTTGAAGTCTGGATCTTCCATGTAGAGTTCCTTCATGAATTCAAAGCCTAGGACCCTTTGCTCCATGAATGACAACATCACAGATCTCCTAGAAAGAGCATCAGCTACTACATTGTTCTTGCCTTCTATGTACTTGCTTGAAAAGGAGAAAGATTGCAGGAATTCTACCCACTTGGCATGCCTGGGGTTGAGTTTGTGTTGACCATTGATGAACTTTAAAGCCTCATGGTCTGAATGTAGCACAAAAGGCTTAGGTTTTAGGTAATGCCCCAAATGATTCAGAGCTCTCACTATGGCATAAAACTCTTTGTCATAGGTAGAGTAATTCAACCTTGCTCCACTTAGCTTCTCACTGAAATAGGCTATGGGCCTCTTCTCTTGAACCAGTACTGCCCCAACTCCTACCCCACTTGCATCACATTCTACTTCAAACAGTTTGTTAAAGTCAGGTAAGCCTAGTATAGGGGATCTACACAACAGATCCTTAATGGTTTTGAAGGACTTCTCTGCCTTTTCTCCCCAAGTAAACTCTCCTTTCTTCATGCATTCTGTGATAGGAGCCATGATAGAACTGAACCCCTGAATGAACCTTCTATAGAAGGATGCCAACCCATGGAAACTCCTGACCTCTGTCACTGTCTTAGGTGTGGGCCAATCCCTGATTGCCTTAACCTTCTCAGGCTCAACAGCTACCCCATCCTTTGATATGATGAACCCAAGGAAATGAACCTCAGGCTGCATGAAAGTGCACTTCTCTAGCTTACCATATAGCTTATTCTTCCTGAGAACCTCACAAAGCAAGTTCAGATGTTGTAGGTGTTCCTTCTTGCTTGAACTGTAGACTAGAATGTCATCAAAGTATACCACAATGAAATTTCCTAAGTAAGGCCTTAAGACTTCTGTCATGAGCCTCATGAAGGTGCTGGGGGCATTGGAGAGCCCAAATGGCATCACTAACCATTCATACAGCCCATGCTTGGTCTTGAAAGCAGTCTTCCACTCATCTCCAGCTCTTATCCTTACTTGATGATACCCTTGCCTTAGATCAATCGTAGTGAACACTTGAGCCCCACTGAGTTCATCCAGAATGTCATTGAGTCTAGGTATAGGGAACCTATACTTAATGGTGATATTGTTAATTGCTCTGCTATCTATACACATCCTCCCAGTTCCATCCTTCTTAGGCACTAGCAGTGCTGGTACAGCACAAGGACTAAGAGACTCCCTGACATACCCTTTGCTAAGCAATTCTCCCACCTGAGATTGCAGCTCTTGTGTTGCCCTGGGGTCACTTCTATAGGCTGGCTTGTTTGGAAGGACAGCCCCAGGTACTAGATCAATGTGGTGCTCAATTCCCCTTAGTGGGGGTAATCCACTAGGTAGTTCAGCAGGGAAAACATCCTCATAGGTTTTCAGCAAGGCTTGCACTTCCTTAGGCACTTGGTTAGACCCTTCCCCTACCTCCTTGGTGAGGAGGACATAGACTGGCCTAAGATCATTTAACTCTTGCTCCATCTCTGCTTCACTTAACAGCAGAACTTCCTTAGCAGCTTCAGTTAAGAGTGGAGGGTTCCCTTTCAGGATAGGGGGTAAAGGAGCTAAGATGATTTTCTTCTTCCCAAACCTAAAAGAGTAAGTATTGTCCCTTCCCTGATGGACATCATCCCTATCAAACTCCCAGGGCCTCCCTAATAGGAGGTGACAAGCATCCATAGGCAATACATCACACAAGGCCTCATCAGCATATCCTTTCCCAATAGAAAATGGAACAACACATTGTTGATCTACTCTAACTTCAGCCCCCTTGTTCAGCCACCTAAGCTTGTAAGGTTGAGGGTGGTCTTTGGTGGGCAATGTTAGTTTATCCACCATTGTCTTAGAGGCTACATTGGTGCAACTCCCTCCATCCACAATCAGATTACACACCCTCCCTTTTATGGTGCACCTAGTTCTAAAGATCTGGTGTCTTTGATCTTCTTCTAAGGGTTGGGGTTGTGTGTGCATCACCCTCCAAGTCACCAGACTTAACCCAGCATCAGGTTCTATCAACTCCTCACTAGCCTCTATCTCAGGCTCTTCCATCTCCTCATCACAGACCAACACCTCATCATCCCCCCAATGGATTACCTCTAGAGTGCTCAGAGCTCTTTTAGATGGACATTCTCTAGCAAAATGTCCATATCCTTGACATTGAAAACACTTTTTGAGGGGGGTAGTCTTCCTTTGGCCTGCCTCAACAACCTTGCTTTTATCAGGGTTAAAAGGAGTCTTAGTAGGAGCCACAGGTTCTCCCATCTTAATTCCTACAAAAGGTTTGTAGTTAGGTGTTCTAGCAGGAGTTTTAGAGACACTGGCTTTCCCTTTCCCCAACTTTTCTACTCTTAAGGACAAGTTGACAGCTTCCTCAAAGGAGTATATGTTTTGCAGCCTAACTTTACTAGCTATCCTCTCATCCAAGCCTTCTAAAAACCTTGCTATCTTTTGCTCAGATTTCTCAACAACCTCACATTGCAATGTAAGTTGTTCAAAGTCTCTTAAATAAGATTCTACAGGCCTTTGGTCTTGTTTAAGGTGAGTGAGCTTAATGAACATGTCCTGAGTGTAGTCCCTAGAGACAAACTTAGCTCTCATTTTCTTTTTCAGTTTGAGCCATGACTTAACAGGTTCTTTCCCTTCCCTAACCCTCAAGGTTTTCATGTTTTCATACCACAGTGAGGCATAGCCTTTTAGTTTCATGATAGCAACCTTAAAAGCCTTTCTATCAGTGTATCCTTTAAACTCAAAGACTCTTTCTACAGACCTTAGCCAATCTAAGAAATCATCAGGGTTCAAGCTACCTAGAAAGTCAGGAATCTCTACCTTGATATCTTTGTCTTGGTGTCTGAGAAGATTGTGATCTGAGCCATCTGAATCTGACATTTCAAACTGATCTACAGGTTGTCTCCTCCTTACTCCACCTTGTGGGAAAGGTGCTCCTCTTCCTCGACCTCTGCCTCCCCTTGTATCATTGTTCTGTTGGCCCTCAAGGAGTTCATTGACAGATCTAGAGACCTCCATTACAGTTCTGACAAGATCTTGAACTGTGTTTTCAAGACCTGTGATTCTCTCTTCACTCATGGTTGTATTTTGTGTTTTTAATGTAGTTAGGTAGATGAACTCACAAACCAAAGCTCTGATAACCAATTTGCACTGAAACTATTCAGAAAAGACAACTAAACAATGACAAATTGAACTAAGGTTAAGACACTTGCAATTACTCTGTTTCTGTTTGAATTGATTGTTAAATGACAAGGATAGGTCCTTAACCAAAGCACAAAGCCAATGATTGAGGGTTGAACCTTGATCCCAGCACACAGCTAAGGACCCAAGCTCACTTCCAAGCACAAAGCAAAGGAAGTTGTCTCAAGCACACAGCCAAGAGATTGCAACAGAAACAAGGTTTCAGTTTTATGTTTTACTTCAAATCTGGTTTGTATTTCATTAGGTGAAGGCCTTATATAGGCAGCAAGGATACATCTCAGACGTTTAAGATACATCTAGGTCCACAAGGGCTTACAACATGAAACAAAATAACAGCTACAAACTTGCAGAATTCTTACATAAAGTAGATAAAGTAGAAAGTAGTTTCTAAAGAGACAATCTTCCTTAATTGTTTGATCAGGTGTGTCTTGGGTGAAGAGTGGACTTTCAAGCTTGGGTTTGTGAACCAAACTGACGTAGGAAGGCTCCCAAAGATGTGCTGAAAGTACCTCACGCATTGCTTGTTCAAAAGGGGAAGGTTGACAGTGACATATTAACTACTACACAAAAGGCTGAAATCTGGACAGTTTGAAGTTGTCCCTAAGCTAACTCTTTGTGTGTTTGTTTCTTGGAAGGGAAGTCCTGGGGAAAGTTGTAGAGGACCTTCCCAAGACATAGGTTTGGGGGTTGGTTAGGTTTGTTTGATTGGCTGAAAGAGGAAGTTTTGACAAAACAGCTAAACTGCTACATGTAAGGTTGTAACTGGACTGGTTCACTTGGGTTGTGTTTTGAGGGGTGTTCTTGACGTTTTCTGAGGACGGTTTCCTGGACAAAAAGGTAGTAGACCCTCCCTAGTACCATGCCCCATAGTTGGTTTGGAGTCCCTAAGCTTGGAAGTTGCCCTGAGACCCTCCCCAAGGCACTGCTGCGGGCTGAGTTTCCAAAGGTTTTGTTGGCTTGTTTTGTGAGTCTGTTTTGTGGCTTGTTTGGTCTTGGCTCGTGTCATGGCTACCACTGGCTCGTGTCTTTGTGTGGTGGCTTGGACCTGGGCTGTACAAAGCATTAAGGTAGCTTTTGACATAGGGTAGGTTAGGCATTGAATCCTGGCTAGGCTGATCAGAGGTTGATTGGTCTTGTCTTTGAACATGGCATTGAACTCCTGTTGCACAAAGTAGTAACGATCACTTCGTCACCTATCAAGACCGTAATAAAGAAAATCTCCATCAACCAAGTAATCACAGATCCAATATATGAACTTGGAGGGTTTCAGAGCATAAATCTCGTGGAGAGTGAATTGGCACCTCTATACTTCAACCCATACTCCAACTTAGCGGTCAACCATATACTCAAATCCTAGGGATACTTCCCAGGAATGCCATTGAACCCCATCAAGAAGAGTACCTTTGCACCTTACAAAAGGGGGAATTCCGGAAAGATACCATTAGGATTGGGGTACATATCTACAAAGGAAGAAACCCTAGAAATGCTTACTCAAGTCCAAAATCGTAAAGATAAAAGAATCCAGATGCGACCTTATCTCATACTCTGAATGGATACTTCGTTAGGGAGGGGAGTCAAGAATACTTTCACGGGTTTCCCGAACCATGACACTATAAGGGAATACAATTAGCTGGAATCGAGGTTTTCCACGATTGTTATTTTATCCCCTCAGAAACGGTTCCTACCGTCAAAACCCGTCAAACACCTTGTTAGCAAGCTGTTAGTCTCCTGTTTGAGGAAGATCTATTCATCAAAGCTGCATAGGATAAGATCATTACCATGATACTTCAGAAGGATCATTTCAAGCCTACAACATTGATCACTGACGCTAGCTCAAGTCAACCAAAAGGATGAAGAAAGTCGATCAAGTAGACTAACAATCAAGGAAAGCTCTTCAAGGTCACTACAGGAGAAGGAGAGATGTTCAAAGGGGAACCAGAAGACAATGAATTCGAGTCAGAGTCAGATTCGGAGTCGGAGTCAGAGTCTGAGTCTAGCAAAGTTCCTAGAGAGTCTCCTCCTGTCATCACCCCCTCATCCATTTGTTTCTCCTAGCATAACATCGAATAGTAACAGCAGCTTGGGGAACGTCCCAACAACTATTACCTTACCGCCACTGACTACTCAACAAATGGCCTCTTTGTTTCAGCTATTTTCAAAATTTAATATGAATAACTCGGATTCTGCTTACTCCTTGTGTTTTTCTGAATGCAATTCTATTTTACGATGATAATGAGGATAATCCCGACCCAGACTCAATCGAATTATCTCCCTATATAATTAAAGAAATACTACAAAAAGGTGAAGGAGCACCAGTCATAGAAAATACCGAACCCATCGACGTAGGAACCGAACTAGAACCCCGAGAACTTAAGATAGGGACGACAATAAACCCGACCGAAAAGGGCCAGTTTTGTTGACCTCTTTTACGAGTTCAATGACGTTTTTGCTTGGTCTTACAAGTATATGATAGGGATCGAGAGAGATATTGCAGAACAGCGAATTCCAATCAAACCAGGTTTAAAACCTGTAAAGCAGATGCTTCGTCGAATGAGGACTGAATGGGCTCTTAAGATCAAAGAAGAAGTCGATAAGCAATTCA
Source organism: Heliosperma pusillum (assembly GCA_022085475.1). Lineage (NCBI taxonomy): Eukaryota > Viridiplantae > Streptophyta > Magnoliopsida > Caryophyllales > Caryophyllaceae > Heliosperma > Heliosperma pusillum. The sequence goes on along the minus strand of JAIUZE010014981.1, from coordinate 47,389 downwards.
AAGCCGGGTTCATCAAAATTTCCGAGTACTGTGGCTAGGTGGCTAGCATAGTCCCTGTACTAAAAAAGGATGGGCGAATCCGGGTTTGTGTTGATTTTAGAGACTTGAACAAACCAAGTCCTAAGGGCGATTTCCCTTTACCACATATCGACATATTAGTAGATAATACAGCAGATCACGCGTTGTTATTCTTTATGGATGGGTATGCAGGATATAATCATATCAAATGGCCAAAGAAGATATGCATAAGACATCTTTTGTCACTCAATGGGGCATTTATTGCTACACGGTTATGCCATTTGGGCTAATTAGTGCCGGAGCTACATATCAACGTACCGCGACTACGTTGTTACATGATATGATGCATAAAGAAGTAGAGGTGTACGTAGATGATATTATTGTCAAGCCCAAGGAGAGAAAGGGACACATCGACAACCTTTGCAAAATCTTCCTCAGATTGCCCAAATACAACATGAGACTCAATCCTCAGAAATGTGCATTTGGAGTAACATCAGGCAAGTTTCTGGGATATGTCGTCAGCCAGAGGGGAATAGAAATTGATCCATCCAGGATCAAAGACTTAATCGAAATGCCGCAGCCCCAAACAACGAAAGAGGTTCCAGGATTTCTGGGCAAGGTACAGTACTTGAGCCGATTCATATCGAAACTCACTATGATCTGCGAACCTATTTTCAAAAAGCTAAAGAAAACAGATCATACCATATGGGATGATGACTACCAAAAAGCATTTGATAGGATTAAGGAGATATTGGCTAAACCACAAGTGTTAATGCAACCCCAACGAGATCAACCTCTTAGTTTATATATCACATTCACAGAAACAACCATGGGGGCTATGCTTGCACAGATCGTTGGAAAAGAAGAAAGAGCTATCTACTACCTTAATAAGAAGTTCTTAGAATGTGAGTGTAAATATACGCCCCTCAAAAAGACATGCCTCCCTCTTGTGTGGGCAACAAAGAAGCTACGCCACTACATGCTTAGCTACTCCTTCAAAGTGTACTCTAAAAAGGACCCCGTCAAATATTTCTTCTAGAAACCCATTCTCAACGAACGTTTGGCAAGATGGACCTTAATGATCTCAGAGTTCGATCTCAAGTATGTACCTCTGAAAGTCATAAAGGAACGCGCCGTTGCTGAGTTTTTCGCAGATAATCCTATCAAAGATGCCCAAGCATTAGACATGTGGTCATTTCCAGACAAGGACCTTTATTTTGATGGCGCATCAAATTTAAGAGGATTTGGCGTGGGAGTATTACTCATTTCTCCTGAAGGTGAACATACAACACTATCTGTCAAACTCAACTTCAAGGTGGCAAATAACGCAGTAGAATATGAAGCTTGCCTTATTAGCCTACAAGCAGCAGTCAGTTTAGGCATTAAGAATCTTCGAGTTCATGGAGACTCCTCCTTGATCATTAACAAAGTTACATGATCATTAAAACTTCGAAGTGAAAGTCTAACACCCTATCAGGCTAGGATGGATCAGGTCGCCCAATTCTTTGATTGAGTCACTTACCTACATCTACCTTGCGAAGAAAATCAGTTTGCAGCCGCTCTTGCAACACTTGCAGCCTTGATCATTATGCCAGACAACATGATCGAATTGCCTTTACGCATCGAACGACGATCAGAACCAGTCTATGTGTACCAGCTTACAGATGGAGAGGAACGCCCAGAGGAACCCTGGTTCCAAACCATTCTAAACTTCAAAATCAATGGTACATACCTACCAGAAATAGAAAAGAGAGGACAACGCGCCATACGCCTCCTAGCCTCTCAATACCTCATCATGCAATGAGAGTTATATAAAAGAAAACCTCTTGGTGTCATCTTGCGTTGCCTTGATCGTTCGCAAGCACAAAAGGTAATGGAATCAGATCATGATGGAGAATGCGATCCCCACATGAGCGGACCCATGATGGCAAAGAAAATTACGCGTCTAGGATATTACTGGACGACAATGGAGTCATATTGTATTAAGTACGTCAAACATTGCCATAATTGCCAGATCTTCGGGAACGTGCAGCATGTTCTTCCCTCGATGCTTTACACCATGACCTCTCATTGGCCATTTTCTGCTTGGGAAATCGACATCATTGGAAAGATTATCCCAGCCGGAACAAGAGGTCACTATTTCATTTTGGTAGCTATCGATTATTTCAGTAAATGGGTCGAAGCAGCATCCTACACTAGTCTCAACGCTAAAAAAGTGGCAAAGTTCATACAAACCAATATCATCTGTCGATATGGCTGTCCACATGAAATCATCAGCAATAATGGATCACATTTCCTGGCTGAGACTGAGTAGTTGCTGGCCAAATACAAAATCAAGCATCATCATTCCTCACCTTACAGACCTCAGACTAATAAGAATGTCGTCATAATTCTCAAGAAAATGATCGACAATTACCGCGATTGGCCAAGAAAAATACCCTTCGTATCATTGGGCTATCGCACCTTAGTTAGGACACCCACTGGGGCCACTATTTTTTATTTGACTTACGGGATGGAAGCTTTACAACCTTTAGAGCTGGAAATCCCATCTCTACGTATTCTTTTGGAAAGTCAAATTCCGGAAGCTGATTGGAAGAAAGATAGATATGATGAACTTGTCCTGTTGGACGAGCGAAGACTGCGCGCATTACATAATGTACATGCATATCAGGCACGTATCTATCAAACGAGCCTTTCATAAACGGGTTAAGTCCTGGAACATCAAAGAAGGAGATTTGGTGCTCAAATCAGTCAGAGCTCTCCTACCTATTGATCGACGAAGAAAATTCAAACCTAACTGGGCTGGACCCTTCTTAGTCTAATCCATACTCTCCGGGGGTGCGGTTAGAATCATAGACTTAGATGGGAACGAATTCGCTAACCCTACCAACCTAGACCAATTGAAACGGTACTACCCTTAGCATAGGTAAAGAAAAAAACACAAACGCGCCTCGCGTAACCCACGTGCCGCTCATGCGACACGAAATAAAACCGGCCCATGGACAGTTAAAATTAATGTCGCTATGCTCTTGCATTTTGACATTTGGATATCCTCATGTCATTAAGTAAACTAAATTGTACTCTTTTTAGGAGTAAGTAAAAGCGCATGCTACCTTTTTGTAAGTTCATTACAAGCTCTTGCTTCGAACAATTATTCTTTTACATTTTTAGAACTACGCGCAGTGTTTGATTTCATATTTTGTTAATGAATACGTAGGCAATCCTTCACAGGATTCAACCCGTCATTATTTTTAATGTAAATAGAAGGACATCTGCGTTTACATTTGAAATTCGAAAAGAATAATAAAGGAAAATTTCATCAGTTTCTTAACTAACTTAATATTTTATTAATTATCCCGTTAATAATAGTAATACGCCACATACATAAAATAAATGTTGAAATAAAACTAGGCTAGGATTCTAAAAACCCCACCATTTATTACAACTTAAATAGTAATAAATAATATGATAATGACTAAGGCTATTCTTCCATCTTCCCCTTGTGACGAGCTTATTTTACGGTGTCGTTAATTCCACAAATTAGCTATGCCAAATAACAATTTATAAAACCGAATCTAGACTCAAACCAACCTAAGTAAAGGGTAGTAAGGGTAAGACAAGGATCGAACCCAAGGGAAGGCGATGAATGCTAAAAATCTAATCTAGACTCTTGCTAAAAACTGATTAAACAAATTAATTAATCTAACCACAAATTAAAACGCTAATTGAAACAAAGACTTGAATTACTTACAAACTATGATATTCACAATGGTAAACATGTAGATAACAAATAGGAAGAGAGTTTTTCATGAGAATTGATTATCAAGTCTAAGATTACTAACAACAACTAAATACTCAAAGATTTCAAATATGGATAAATAACTTAGTGCAATTATCCCAAGTTCCCCCACAATTAACAAAGTAAAGATCCCTCCTTTCCTTCCTTTCTCTAATTATCTACTACAAACTTCTAAAAACTAGCCACCAATGAATTAAACCATCCATAAATGACTCAATACCACTAAACCCATACTTATTAAAACATAAGCATAAATAAAGATGCAAGCTTTAAGCACAAAACCAAAGAAGCATGCTAGAATCATGTAATAAAACATTAAACCATGTCATAAATACACAATAATCCAAATTCCACTCAAAAGATTCCAACTTTAAAACCAAAGTTACAATCTTTCAAGTTGCTTCAACAAATATCAAGACAAATCAACCAAATTCATCAAGACAAAGCAATTTAATCAAACAAACAATTACTAAGATGGTTAGTCTTAACAACAATTCATTCAACAATGAAATTCAAACATAGGAAAATGGAATTAAATAGAGAAGGAAGGATTAAAAGGTCTTACAATGCAAAAAGGGAAGAACTTGTTCAAATTACACTAAGCAAAAGAAGATTAGCTACCCATAGTCTTCATATTACAACCAATTCTTAAGCAAAAACCCATTACAAGAGCCAAAGTTGAAGAACAAAAAGAGAGAATTCTAAGGAAAATAAAATGTTGTATGTTGAAATGCTTGATGCCCTTCTCTCTCTTCAGATTTCTTCTTATATACCCTTGGTCCGCAAACCTAGGGGCCTTGAAAGGTGGGCTTCCAAAAGACAAGACGAGAAAAGGAAGAAAACCCGTGCTGAGAGATGACGCAGGCTGCGTCCTACGACGCAGGCTGCGTCTTGCTGACGCAGGCTGCGTCCTACGACGCAGGCTGCGTCGAGCACTGCCGAATTTTTGCCTTGTTTTCCTTCTTGACTTTCGTTGACCCCATGGATATTGACCCCGCCTTGACTTCCATTGACCCAATGGGCTTGGTCTTCATACCTTGATGATTCATTGCTAGCCCATTCAAAATTTCTGGGTTTTGGGTCTCGGGTTTTCGGGTTTGACTTTTATTGACTTTACGGAATTTAACTCTCAAAATTGACTTAAAGTACTAAATACTATCATTATTACAAAAACTAAAATTAACATAAAATAAAACTAATGACCCGTAAAAAGTAGAGCGAAAGACTCTAAAAATACTACTAGACACGACAATATTTGACGTTGTCAAACACCCCCACACTTGGACTTTTACTCGTCCCGAGTAAACTCGAGATTAGCACAAATGACACGAACCCAACAAAGTGTGTGTGGAAGTATTGACCTCTCTTCCCTCACTACACCCTTCTTATACTCCCTCTTAAGCAATCCACCAATGACAAAAACAAAACAAAAAGACTCAATTCTTGTGACACTCTTCTCTCACTCCCCCTCCTTATATCATCCCTCAAGACTAAAGACACGACATGCCACCTACGCCGACTCAAATCAACTCCTCCCTACTTATAGCTCCCAATAAGATAGTATGACCATCTTTGCCTTATCCCAAGGCATAGCGAGATGGTCTTTCTCAACAATCTTCACACAAATCCACTCCTTATATCACCCCTTTATTACTCCACTAATGCAAATCATGGTTACTTGGTTGGCCCCAAACTTCACAATTTGCACAACCAAGCGACCACCAAAACAAATCCACCAATTTGAAACAAAGTTTTGTGACTCAAAAATAAAAATAAATGGGATCCTAAGCTAGCCTCCTTCCAAATTTCCTCCTTATCCCTCCCTTCTTATTCCTCCAAAAATTCTCATCATAGGAAGAATTATGCTCAATTTTTTTCATTTTTTCATTTTTTTTCATTTTTTTCTTGAAAATCCCTCATTTTGCCTAAGGTGCCCTTTCGGGTTTTCACCTTAGCTTTTCCTTTCCTCTCATTGGTGGCTCGCAACTCGATTCTTCATTTTGCCCGGAATGCCCTTTCGGGTTTGCATTCCGTCCTCGGCCACCTTCCGAATCTTGCCTAGGTGCCCACCCTTGTGGGTTTTCACCTAGCCGGGATTTTCAATTTTTTTTCTTTTCTTTTTCTCTTTTTTTTTTTTTTTTTTTCTTTTTCTTCAAAATAAAGACATATAGAATACAATGCATCAAAAACAAACTAACTATGTACAATCTTCTCCCCCACACTTAGAATACACAATGTCCTCATTGTAGGAGAGAAGAAAAATGTTACCTCATCAATTGTCGAAAGGAGAAGAACCCGAGGCACCTCCTCGGTTCCTCCTCCTATCCCTTTCTTCTCTAATCCTTCTTCTTCGCTCCATGCCTTCATCAAGGGTCTCTTGGGTGTAAGGAAAAGGGTAGCCCGGGTTTTGTTGCATGGACATCCCAAAGAGAGAGCTAGCCAAGCCATAGACGTCCTCTTGTGCCACCGCATCTTCATAGGAGTCTTGAAGATAGGTGTGGTGGCGCTCAATTTGAATGTTAAAGTGGCTCGTAGCTTGCTCCCTCCAAGCATTTTGGATGGCCCACATTTCATTTTGTTCCCGCCACCTTTTATCTTGTTGTGCCCTCCAAAGGTGGGCCTCCTCTTGCCCGTCTAGCATCCTCCTCCATTTCTCACTTTGAGCCCTCTCGGCCTCCGCTCTCAATCTCTCCCTCTCCTCCACAACATTGTGCCAATCATCCAAAGTCTCAAGCCTACTACCTTTTTGTTGTTGCCATGTGTTCGAATCGTCCACCCTCCCACTAATATGCTTCAAAACGTCGTTGGTGCTAGCAAAATAGTTAGCCATTTGTTGTTGCCATGGCTCCACGGGTGTGCTAGAACGACCCTCCGCATCAAACATGGGGGTGTCGGTGTCATGGTGGCTTTGGAATGGTGATTGGAAATGGAATGGTGGTGGTTGTTGTTGTTGTTGTTGTTGTTGTTGTTGTTGTTGTTGTTGTTGTTGTTGTTCAAAATTTGTGGTTTGGGAAGGTCCTTGCTCAATTGCAAGGATCTCGATCTCCTCTCTCAAATGCTCACTTCCCTCACCACCCTCTCTCCTTCCCCTCCTTCTTTGCCTCAAAGGCACTTCCTCTACCTCCTCCTCCTCCGCACTACTTACCCCCAAACTTTCCTCCCTAGGACAAATAAAATCCCATGCCGCGGGTCCTCTAGGTAAAGGATTGTTTTGAGGTCTAGGCAACTTCATGTAACTTAGCCCGTCACTTCCCAACCAAAACCCCTTCAAGGGTTGCTCTTTGCTAGTCTTAAACATATGCACTTCCTCTAGCCCAAGACGGTTGTACTTCGTCAACCCCCTACAAATGTTCACTGCTTGATCATTACCAATGCCCCCCTCATAATGCCTTACCAAGAAAGAAATCACCCCCCCACAATGGATACTTGCCCTTGCCGATTTTTGCCTATGCTTGATGCAAGCCCTCAAAAACAAATCGGCCCAATCCGGGATCCCTACCCCCTCCGGAAGCATAGTCCACAAACATAGCCGGATATTCTCCGGTACTTTGGTGGGTTCTCCCGCGGAGTTGAAAATGGTGGTGAGGAATCTTGTGATTAGGCGGAGGACGGGGTGGGTGATGGCTGACAGTTTGGCATCCTTACACGGGCCGTGGTCATCGGCAATGTTATCCCACATCAAATGCATTTTGCCCTTGGGGCACCTAATGTCCTCGGGTTGCTTGGTGATTTTCAGGATTTGACGGATTTCGGAAGTTGGGGCGTTATGCCAAGTTTGGTTCAATCGGAATCGGTAGGCTTTCTCCTCACCTTCGGGCACATCCAACTACGACAAGGTTGCTAGAAACTCGTATGCGAAACTCCTATAGGTGTAATCCCAGGAGTTCGGCTCGAGATAAGCCTCTAGCCCTACTTTAGCTAGCATGTCCCTTGTCAAGTTGAACATGCCTAAGGCATGGAGGGTGTTTGGGCAAAAGAATTTGGTGGCTACAAGAGGGTGAGTGGTTATCTGATCCCAAATTTTCTTATATTGAGCTTGCAACCTTTCATACCCCATGAACACCGCTTCTACCTCGGTGTCGGGCTCACTCACCGCGGCCCTCTTATTTTTCCCTTTGCCAAACAACTTGGAGATTTTTGGTGCCATTTCTGCAAAAATTAACAAGCAACACACTACAACAACAACAAGCAATCACTCGAAGAATTTTTCACTCAAGCAATTCAACAAACACTTGGTGTGCAACAATTTCTACACCTCAAGAAGCTAGTGTTTGTTGAATTTCTTTACCTTACTCAGAAAACTTTGTCCAATCCTAACTACACAATTAAGCAAGGGCAAGGGGGAACTCAACCTAAGACTAATTCTAGCCTAATTCGAGCAAAAACTTGAAGAATAATGAAAAAGTCGAGTATGAAGTTATACCTTTGCTTTTCCACAAGATTCAAGCTCCTTGATGATTAGAATAGGTAGGAATTCGACAAAAAGCCTTAAAAACCCAACAAAAGTTCCTAAAAATCGAATTTGAGGAAAACAAAAGCTAGGTTTTCAAACTGGATTTTCGGAGATTGGGGGTGAGTGAGATTGATTTTGGGGTTATTGAATGTAGAATAATGATTAGGAAGAAGAATTGGATTGATTTTGATGAAAGTTTTGGAAGATTTGAGTGAGAAAAATGGATTTTTGAGGGATTTGGGGTTGGGTTTGGTGTGTTTGTCGTGAAAAAGAAAGAAGAAGATGGTGTTTTTGTTTTATGAAGAACACGGGTAAAAGGAGAACAAAATACTGAAATCTGCTTTCGACGCAGGCTGCGTCCTACGACGCAGGCTGCGTCCTACAACGCAGGCTGCGTCCTTCACTGCCGGATCACCTTGCCTTTTGCACTTAGCAAAATTTTTGCTAAGTGTTCCAAACACCTCCCAACTTGCATTTTCACTCCAATGGCCCATAATAACCTCCAATATCCAAATTCCATCGATTCCCGAACTTTTTATCCGTGGCACGCATCCCGAGGCGGCCAAAAACTCGCAAAACTTCACAAAATCGTTAGTAACTTCAAAAAAAAATTTGTTTGATGCAATGTCTAACTAACTTAAAACAACTCAAATGTTAAGATTTAACAAAGAAACTTCAAAGAAATATTCCCAAGGATAGAGTATGTACATGGTTTGCCGTTTATTTAGAGTCGATGGCTCGACTTAGCTATTTCAAGCTTTTCAACTTTGATAAATGGGGTCTTCAAGCAAAACCTCTTCTTCCCCCTCCTGGGTACATCCTTGGAAGTAGTGTTTGAGACGGTGGCCATTCACCTTGAGGAGCTTTCCATCCCCGGGCCCCTCCACTTCAATAGCTCCATGGGTAAACACTTTCTTGACGGTGTAAGGTCCAAACCATCTTGACCTCAACTTGCTCGGAAAGAGTTTAAACCGGTTTTGGAACACAAGAACTTTATCACCTTCCTTAAAAACCCGACGGTTTATCATCCCATCATGCCATCTCCTTGTTTTCTCCTTGTAGATGGAAGAGTTCTCATAAGCATCTTGACGAATTTCTTCAAGTTCTTGTAATTGAAGCTTTCGGTGCATACCGCTCTCATCTTGGTTTTGGTTGAAAGATTTGATAGCCCAATAGGCTTTGTGCTCAACCTCCACGGGGAGGTGGCAAGCCTTGCCATAAATGAGACGGAATGGGGACATGCCAATGGGGGTTTTAAAAGCGGTCCTATATGCCCACAATGCATCAACTAGCCTCTTGCTCCAATCCTTTCTATCCGGATTAACCGTCTTTTCAAGTATTCCTTTTATTTCACGGTTGGAGAGTTCGGCTTGCCCGTTTGTTTGTGGGTGGTAGGCCGTGGAAATTTTATGATTCACCCCATACCTCTTGAGAAGGCCTCCAATCACCTTGTTGCAAAAATGGGTACCCCTATCACTAAGTTTATACATTTGATTCACTAATGGCTCAAAGATATCCAAGAAGAAACAAGATTGATGGTCACTCGGGTGCCTCATGGAGTCATATATATTGTAAGTTAATCTTTTTCCTTCAAACTCCATAGTCAAACACCCGTTTGAAACATCGATCTTGGTACATCCTCTACCATGCCCTTGGGGTAAACACTAGAGCTAGATTCCATATCTAAGACGTAGAAATCCGCCGGGAAGATAAGATTATCGACTTCCACTAGTACATCCTCTACCATGCCCTTGGGGTAAACACTAAACCTATCGGCAAGTTGAATGACTACCCCGGTTTTAGACAACGGTCCTAAACCTAGGGTCTCATAAATAGATAAAGGCATGACATTTATAGAAGCCCCAAGGTCTAGCATGGCACGTTTAAAACTTTTCCCCCCAATAGTGCAAGGAATAGTGAACATGCCCGGGTCTCCACATTTCTTGGGTAAATTTTGTTTGAAAATGGCCGACACATGTTCACTCACCCTAACCTTATGGGTTCCCTTCTTAGGATTTCTCCTAGGTGTACAAAGTTCTTTCAAGAACTTTGCATACCTAGGGACACTATTCAACAAGTTAAGAAGCGGGATGTTTACCTCACATTTCCAGAAAGTCTCATATAAGTCATTCTCCTTGGCATACTTCCTTGTGCTTATCAAAGCACTAGAAAATGGGACTTCCGGTATGTACTCCTCCACTTCATCATCTTCAATAGTGTCTTTGCCCTTCCTTGAAGTGTCTCCCTTGGGGTCCTTGCTTGTGGATGCCCCTTTCTCATTCTTCGATATCTCTTCTTGACCAACCACCAATTCTCCTTGGTCTTCAATCTCAATGGTTTCCATCTCAATATTCTTCATCTTTTCCTTTCCTTTGCCAAGGGGGTTTACTTCCAACTCTTTGCCTCCCCTCAATGTCATGGCACTAGCATTTTCCCTTGGTGGGGGAATGGTTTGAGATGGGAATCTTGTGGAGCTTGAGGCTTGGGATTTTGACAAATTTGAGGCCATTTGGGATAGTTGGGTTTCCAAGTTGTTCACCCTAAGGTTGTTAGCCTCCCTATCCTTCCTTGCTTCCTCTCTATCCCTCCTTGCCTCCTCCCTATCCTTCTCTTGATTGGCAAGAAGTGTTTGCAAGATGTCACTCAAGTTCCCTTGAGAAGAAGAATTCCCTTGATTTGGATTTTGGTTTGGTTGTCTTTGGGATTGAGAATTACTTGGAAAATTTGAGTTGTTGGGTCTTGGGTTGTTGAAATTTCTTTGGGGATTTTGGTTGAAATTAGAGTTTCGGTTTTGGGTTGGATTTTGGGCTCTCAAGTGATTGAATTGGCCATTTTCAAAACTCTTTGACTTGTCTCCTCCCCACCCCAAAAGATCACGATTTCCCACTTGGTTATACATTCCTCCACCACTTGGGTTTCTAGCATTGTAATTCCCATACCCCATGGCATTGACACTCTCCATGGTGGCTCCTTGCTCAATCATGATGTAACATGTATTTGTAGCATGGTCACCTCCACAATAAGAACATTCAAGTGATTCGGGGTGTTGAGAAAATGAATTACCTTTGTTAACAACCAAGTTGGATACCAAGCTTTTAAGTTCACCCATCTCTTGCATGATTTTGTGATTTTGAGAGGCATGAGAATCTTCCATGGAAGATACATTTCTAGAGCTTCCTCCCCTTTCATTCTTCCTCCCGTAGCTTCTTGTGTTCATAGCCAACTTCTCAATAATGTTGTTGGCCTCGGCCACATTAAGTGTATCAATGCCACCTCCGGTGGCGGCTATAATCATTCGTTGGTCGTTTTGGCATAATCCTTCATTGAAGGCCGTCAATAAATCGTCACCCGACATCCCATGATACGGGCACCTTGCCACGAGGCTTTTGAAGCGCTCCCAATAGTCATAGAGAGTTTCCCCCATGTCTTGCTCAATGGTAGTGATGAGCTTCTTTGAGTGGTTATGCCTTGAATCCGGGTAGTATTTCTCAAGAAATTTCTTCTTCAAACCCACCCAAGTATTGACGGAATGGGCCGGAAGACAAAATAACCATTCCTTAGCGGCATCTTGTAAAGAGAACGGAAATGCCCTAAGCTTAAATTGGTCTTCGGTCACTCCTTGGGGGATGGCCCATTGGCATATCATGTGAAATTCGGCCAAGTGCCTATTGGGATCATTCCCCACCATTCCATGAAATCTAGGCAAATTATGGACAAAGAACCCCTTGAGCTCGAAATTTACATCCCCCATGGGAGGGTATGCGATACACAACGGTTGCTCTTCATAGTTTCTTGCCCGGATCTCACCAATAGTTCTATTATCTTCCATTTCGGGTGGGTAGATGATGTTCAAGGGTGGTGGTCTCCTAGGAGGTGACTCAAACACTTGTTCTTGTGGTTCTTGAAAAATATTGTTCCCAAACTCCTCTTCACTAGGCTCCCTCCAAAAGGGTCTCCTATAGAGGGGATTCGAAAACAACCAATTGGAAATGCTACTTGAGGACGGGTCAATGTCTTGGTCACCAAGTCCCTCTTGTGACCTAGGCATAAACTTTTAAAAACAACTCCACAACACAATTAGTAACTTCAACACCAAGTAACCTACAAACAATACAAAAAGAAATATTTGAAAAACAATCTAAACAAAGTATGACACTAACAAGAGTTCAATTTGATATTTAGCTATATTGCCTTCCCCGGCAACGGCGCCAAATTTGATAGACTAAATTACGGTGTCGTTAATTCCGCAAATTAGCTAAGTCAAATAACAATTTATAAAACCAAATCTAGACTCAAACCAACCTAATAAAAAGGGTAGCAAGGGTAAGAAAAGGATCGAACCCAAGGGAAAGCGGTATTAGCTAAAATAATCTAATCTAGACTCTTGCAAAATATCTAATGACAAAATAATGACTCTAATCACAAATTAAGACACTAATTACTAATTAAGATACTAATCAAAACAAAGACTTAATTTAATTACAAACTATGATATTCACAATGGAAAACATGTAGATAACAAATAGGTAGAGAGTTTTTCATGAGAAAAGATTATCAAGTCTAAAATTGCCAACAACAACTAAATACTCAAAGATCCAAATATGGAGAAATGACTTAGTGCAATTATCCCAAGTTCCCCCACAATTAACATAATAAAGACCCTTCTTTCCTTCCTTTCTCTAATTATCTATTACAAACTTCTAAGAACTAGCCACCATGAATTAAACCATCCATAAATGACTCAATACAACTAAACCCATACTTATTAAAACATAAGCATAAATAAAGATGCAAGCTTTAAGCACAAAACCAAAGAAGCATGCTAGAATCATGTAATAAAACATTAAACCATGTTCTAAATACACAATAACCCAAATTCCACTCAAAAGATTCCAACTTTTAAACCAAAGTTACAATCTTTCAAAGTTGCTTCAACAAATACCAAGACAAATCAACCAAATTCATCAAGACAAAGCAATTTAATCAAACAAACAATTACTAAGATGGTTAGTCTTAACAACAATTCATTTAACAATGAAATTCAAACATATGAAAATGGAATTAAATAGGGAAGGAAGGATTAAAAAGGTCTTACAATGCTAAAAGGGAAGAACTTGTTCAAATTACACTAAGCAAAGAAAGATTAGCTACCCATAGTCTTCATATTACAACCAATTTCTAAGTAAAAACCCATTACAAGAGCCAAAGTTGAAGAACAAAAGTAGAGAATTCTAAGGAAAATGTAATGTTGAATGTTGAATGCTTGATGCCTCTCTCTCTCTTCAGATTTCTTCTTATATACCCTTGGTCCGCAAACCTAGGGGCCTTGAAAGGTGGGCTTCCAAAAGACAAGACGAGAAAATGAAGAAATCCCGTGCTGAGAAATGACGCAGGCTGCGTCCTACGACGCAGGCTGCGTCGTGATGACGTAGGCTGCGTCGTGCTGACGCAGGCTGCGTCGAGCACTGCCCAATTTTCCTTGCTTTTTCCTTCTTGACTTTCGTTGACCCATGGATATTTGGCCCCGCCTTGACTTCCATTGACCCATTGGGCTTGGTCTTCATACCTTGGTGATTCATTGCTAGCCCACTCCAATTTCCGGGTTTTTGGGTCTCGGGTTTTCGGGTTTGACTTTCATTGACTTTCGGGATTTGACTCTCAAAATTGACTTAAAATACTAAATACTAACATTATTACAAAAACTAAAATTAACATAAAACAAAGCTAATGACCCGTAAAAAGTAAAACGAAAGACTCTAAAAATTACTACTAGACACGACAATATTTGACGTTGTCAATATGTGTTGTGAATTTGGTGTGTTGGTAGATTTGGTGGTGTCTAGTTTTCTTGTATTGTATAATTTACTTTATGTCTCTTGCCTTAGTTGCATTTTGTTATGTTTACTTGTGTGTTTATAGTGTTTTTATTTCAAAACTCCTAATTCTTTTCAAAAACTGCAAAAACATGTAGTTTCTTTTTAATAATTTTGCTTATTCTATTTGATTTAGTCATTTTTCGAGTAATCAAATTTTATACAAAGAATGACTTTTAAACACTACTTGAACCTATACTTTAACATTGTGTATAGTCTAATGTTGTGTCATGGGGCGTTTGAGGGGTGAGTTTTCTACTACCATCACCACCTCTTCCGATGTGATGTTTCCTTGACTAACTTGACTTTAGGTGACCTTCTACGTTTGACGGAACCACATTAAACACAAAACCTACCAATTAACTTATTCCATCCAAAATCACAAAAAAATTACAATTCCACAATAATAAGTGAGTTCTTGTCATCCCATGCAAACTAGTCAAGAAAACACAAAAAAAAAAGATGAAAAAAAAAAGTTTAGAAAAAGAAAAAAGAAAGGAGAAAAGAAAGAGAAAAGGAAAAGGGAAAACATCAAAAAGTTGGAAATAATCATCTCCTCGACTTATCACCATAAAGGGCCTATCAATAGACCGCGTCATGAGGAAGGAATATAGTAGTGGTGAGTCGGCTCTCGTTCTCATTAAATAAGTCAAATAAGGGGTCGAATTCATTTTTCAAATGACTTGTTTGCTAAATGTTCACTTTACATTTCATCTACTTTTACCCTATTGCCAAGTTTAGTTGGGACGGCCCTAGCAGAGTCATACTCGTCTATAGCGTTCCTAATGTCAAGAGAGATCTCGCTCCATCTCCACCTTATCCCTTGACAAGTCCCAAACAAGGGTTAGAAGATGCACAATGAGATGGTTTCGGTTTTGGAGTGTTTGATTTTTATCCTTTATACTTAAATTATATTTTAGAATCGTGACTTTTGAATGAGAATTTGCTTAGTTGCCTTGATGAGGGAGGTGACATAATTTTGATTAAAAGTGACCATTGCTATTTGATTTGTGTGACTTGAAAGGGGCTACGGGTGTAGCTAAATCCGATTCAGATTTTATGATAAATCATTTTACCTATTTGCTTATTTTTACATGAAGGGTCATTAGTTTGCTCTAGTGAGTTTGCTCAAGGACGAGTAAAGTTTAAGTGTGGGGGGATTTGATAACTAGTATTTTAGTATCGTTTTGACCCCTATTTAGACTTATATTTGACTCGTTTATGTGTAATTTAATTGTTTGGCACTTTACTACTAATGAGCATAATCCTAGCCATGTTTTCAAGAGTGCGATTTATGCGCTCCACAACCCCATTTTGTTGTGGTGTAGCACGCGCGGAAAAGTTATAGCTAATACCGCGCTCACCACAATAAGTATCATTTGACAAATTTTCAAATTTGGTTCCATGGTCGGATTTCAATGAAATGAGTTTTAAATCAAATTTGTTTTGGACCTTTTTCAACCAAATTAAAAATTCATCATATTCTTCATCTTTAGAACTCAAGTAAAGAACCCAAACGAATCGTGAATAATCATCAACAATCACACACAAAAAACGACTACCACCTCTACTTCTTATTCGCATAAGGCCACACAAATCAATATGAAGAAGTTCAAGAGGTTTTGAAGTACTAACAAACATTTTGGATTTAAAGAAGGATCGAACTTGTTTTCCTTTAGCACAATCTTCACACAATTTATTAAGGTCGAATTTCATGTTAGGAATGCCATTTACTAGATCGGGTTTTCTAAGGGTGTTCAATGTTCTAGCGTTTACATGTCCTAATCTTTTATGCCAAAGCCATGAGTCGTTCTTTAAAGCGCTCATACAAGATAATGTTTGACTTGGCAAGGCACAAAGATTAGTCAAGTAAACGTCTCTAACACGTTTTCCTTCCAAAATAACTTCCCTTGTATATCCATCTAGTACATGACATTCACTAGCACAAAACTCAACAATATTACCATTATCGCACAATTGAGATATGCTAAGAAGATTATGCTTCAAACCTTTAACAAGCAACACTTTGTCGACACAATGTGACGATGACTTACCAACCTTCCCGATTGCAACAATTTCAGCTTTCTTATTATCGCCAAACGTTACGGTGGCACCTTTGAAGGCTTGTAGTGAGAGAAATTGGCTTTCTCTTCCCGTTATATGATGAGAACATCCACTATCCAAGTACCAATAGTTGATGCCTCTCACTAACGCCTATAAGAAATCAAACTTTTAGTTTAGGAACCCAAATGAATTTGGGCCCCTATTTGTCGCATCATTAATAATCAAGTCTTTTCGGATCCACATCTTTTTAACCACTTTGATGTTCTTATTAATGTCACTCCATCTCTTACCACAACCATTAAACACATGACCGGTCTTGCCACAATAATTGCAAATTATATACTCAGGAAGGTCAGCGTACTTTCTTCTTCTAAAATCAGTTTTGCTTTGTTGTTGGTTTCGAACGCAACAATGAACGTTGTTGTGCTTGAAACCGAGTCCATCGTTCTTTTCATCATTTTTATATTGACTTGTGAGAAAGTCTAAAATAGTTTGGCTTACTTCCCATTTCTTGTAAAACTCTTTTTCAACCACTAACTCTTTATTCAAGTTTTCAACTTTAGCAAGAAGGTCAAGATTTAGATGTCCTACTTTGTCAAAAGCAACTTTAGCATGATTATTCTCATCAACCAACATTTCATAGACTTCTTCAAGACTCTTAACATGATTCTGACATGAGGTGAGGTTTTTTAACAGAGAGTCACGTTCATTAATTAAGTTATCAACTTGTTGAATTAATGACTCATTTTCAGTTTGAATAGCAGATGTCACAGTGGAATTCACTGTGCCATTAGACAGATTAACCTCTCTAACAATACTCGCATTGTCTTTCTTTAATCTCTTGACTTCCTTTTTAAGAGAAGGTATGATGTTACTCTGCTTTATCTCATATAGACACTCTTTTACACAAACATTTTCTTCGGCTATGTCCTCAATTTGAGTTTGAATAGCTTCAAGTTTTTCATTCTTTTCACTACATTTGTCAAGTAGATCATCGAGCATTAAGCATACTTTTTCTTTGGAGAAGGATCTAACCTTTGTCTTGAGATTATTTACCTCATCATCGGAATCATGATCAGAATCATCGAAATGTGCCATGAGACATTTTACGGACACTCTCTTTGAAGACTCGGGAACATCAAGTTTTAGACGAGTTGTCATGCAAAGTTTGGCATCCAATACTTCCCCGAAAGACTCTTCTTCCTCGGAATCAGACATACCCCAGATTGCAGACATGACTTTGTTTTTGTGTTCTTTCTTTGCAAAATCACGTTTATCTTTTTATTTGAATTCATTCCATTTAGGACAATCTTTTATAAGATGACCTTTCTCACCACATTTGAAACAAACAACGGATGAAAATGATCTCTTCTTTTGAAAAGCTTTCTTTCTAAAATTGTTGAGCTGTTTAGGAACATGACTATTGATCATATCCGCCATATTACGAGAGTACATGGCTTGCTCATCGTCTCCATAATTTTCCTCATCACTTGAGGTTGATTTGAGTGCGAGACCTCTAGCTTTGCATTCACCCGAACGCTTCATGAGAGTTAACTCTTGAGCCATGAATGAGCCCATTAGTTCATTGAGGGTCAATTTGGATAGATCTTTAGCCTCCTCTATAGTCGTCACCTTCGGTTGCCATTTATCACTTAGGCTACGAAGGATTTTTCGGACTATGTCCTCGGATTCGAAATTACGACCAAGACTCTTAAGTTCATTGACAATACTAGAAAAACGTGAAGAAAGACTATTAATTGACTCGTCACGCTCCATATTGAACATCTCATATTGTTGCATGAGAAGGTCAATACGATGCTTCTTAAGTTGAGACGTTCCCTTATAAGCAAGGCTTAAGGTGTCCCAAATTTCTTTTGCCGAGGTACATCCGGAGATCCGGTTAATCTCTTGTTCACCAATGCCATATTGAAGAATGGACATGGCCTAAGAATTTTTCTTGACTTTACTATAATCAGCCTCGACATACTTATCCTCACTTTTTACGGAACTAGTGCCATCAGCATTAGTGACCGTTATAGCAAGGGGACCTTTTTTAATTATGATCCAACATTCATAATCTGTGCTTTTGACATAGTACTCCATACGATGTTTCCACCATGAGTAGTTATCCCCTTCGAATATGGGATACTTAGTATGTTTTTCGTCCATGACTATAGGATCAACTCTTTGGTAATTAACCAATATCAAGAGCACAAGGCTCTGATACCAATTGAAGAGTCAAGGGTGAGATCACCTAAGAGGGGGAGGGGGTGAATTAGGTGTCTATTTAAAAATTTAAGCTTAATGAAATCTTCTTTTAAAACTCTATGATCACTAAGATACTACTTAGATGAAAGGAGAAGTTGACACTTGGAACTAGAAAGTTAGAAGTATACAACAACGATTCAGCAAGTAAATGTCACAGTGGAATCAACAGTGAATTCAGAGTGCAACGGAAATATTAAAAACAAAATAGATAAAACTCAAGGATGTTTTTTAAATTGGTTCGGTCACTGTTCTGCGACATACATCCAATGTTATCTTATTAAACATCTTTGAAGTAAACTCATACAAACAAAGACCCCGAATAATAAAACAACTCCACAACCTACTCCGGTTGCTATTTGCTCAATGCTACTCCGCACCAAGACTTATGCTCAAAGCTACTCCGCTAAGAGACTTCCTCAAATATTTCGAGTTGCTATTGCTCAAGGCTACGTACTCCGCCAAGAGACTTCCCCAACTCTTTCGAGTTGCTAGTTGCTCAAGATAACTCTATCTTAAGACTTGTTCTACTAGTTTGTTACAAGACTTGTGTTTCTCAAAATGTCCACAAAATGAACGGTGGAGAAAACAATTAAGTACTAACACGAGATCATTGAACACAATACATGCTTTGATGCAACAAACTAGCTCTTTGTAAGAGACTTAAGAAAAATATTTTGCAAAACAATTTATTATGAAATGTTAAAACGGTTTTTGCAAAGATAAATTACTGAATAAAACTCAAAGTCTTTTTTCTTATAAATGTTTGTTGTTGCACACTTGTTCAAATGAAATAAGTGTGGTATTTATAATGTAAGGTAGAGTATACTTCACATTAAAAATAACACACTACAATGAAGTACAAGTGTTAAAAATATTAAAGAAATGAAGCTTGAACAACAAATAAGGAGGTCAATTGAGGCACAAGAAACCGTGACCCCTTATGCAAGCAAGATGAATTTCTTGCATAAGTAATCAAGCTTACTAGTCACCTTAATTTTGTAGCACACATTTAGACAAATAAGGGTTAGTTTTTTCAACAAGAAAAAGCATAAATGGTAGTGTTCATGGGAACCATAAACATCACCAAATATAGAAAAAGTAAACAACCCATTTTTGGCAAGTGTCTTTTTGTGCAAGCTACCTCTTCTCCAAGACAACTAAAAGATTTCATTCAATTATAAAGATCAAACCAGAATTTTCAGCAATGTAAAATGTTGATAAAAAGTTTGGAAAGCTATTTTCAAGAGTTAAACATTTTTGAAATATTTAAGAGCCAGAAACCACAGTGACGTGTCAGTTTTGAAGTACTTAGCATGAATCGAGTTTAATGATCTCTTATACAACACTATGACTCTAGAAATGACAATCTTCATCTCTTGATCTTTTTTTGCAACCTTGAACGATTACTTGAGCTTCCATAGCTATAAGATTAAAACTTAAGAAACACACATTCTATTAACAATAAGATTAATTTGTCTTAGGGCATCATCAACCAATAAAATCTAGAAATGGTCTCAACAGACTCCCTAACTCCCCCTAACCCCCTTAGTTAGTCTCCTTATCGCTCGTTTATTTTATTTCTTGGTTTAGTTACTCTTAGATATTCAAACTTCTGAATTTGATAGGCTAGACTAAATTTAACCGAAACTGATACATCAATCCTAACCGTCTATGTGGATCGATCTCCTTACCCTAATACATTCATTAGTTTGGTACCGAGTTTTATAAATTTTGTTTAGTCGAGGGGTGCGCGACAAACCCTTCATCAAAATGCGCCGTTGCCGGGGACGGTGTCTGGATTGTTATTGGTTTTAGTTAGTTTAAGACTAGTTTTTATTGTTTTAAAAAAAAAAAATTGGAAACTTTGAAAAGGAA
Organism: Heliosperma pusillum; assembly: GCA_022085475.1. Taxonomy (NCBI): domain Eukaryota; kingdom Viridiplantae; phylum Streptophyta; class Magnoliopsida; order Caryophyllales; family Caryophyllaceae; genus Heliosperma; species Heliosperma pusillum. Next base: position 27,039 of record JAIUZE010014981.1, on the reverse strand, counting down.
AAAAAATGTGTTGATTATTTATTACTTGCATCTTTAGTTGATAGTTTGTTATTGCATTTAGTGTATTATTTTCAATAATGTCGTCCTTCAATATTTGTCAAAATCAAAATGAACTATTCCATGACTATCTTGCAAGATTTGACAATTATTTCTCATATGTTTGGTCTTGTGGTTACACTCTTTTGGATTGGGAATTACGTTGTGTTTTATGTGATGGCATGAACTTTGAAACTTGTGATTTGGCAAACTACATGAGTTGTGATTGAGTCTTTCATATGAATTGTGAGGAATTTTGGGGTTTCTTCATAGGATTCATGGTCAATCAATGTGAGGAGGTAGCCTACCAAGAATCTTGGTCTAACACTAGAGATGACATGACAGGGACAAATGATACCTCTCAAAATGTTGTTGATGAGTTCATGGGTAAAGATGAGACTTATGAATTTGTGTCATCACCTTATACTCATTACCCTAGCCTCTCCCCCAATGTGAATCATAGTGAGTGCGATCTTGATGTTGATATCTTCCCTCCCCCCCATTAAAATGTGAATGATATTTCCATGCCTTTGCTTGAAAATGACAACATGCTTCATGATAATTGTCATCATGTAGATTCTTATGTGCTTCTTTTGTTCACACAAGAAGTTACAATGCAACCAATGTTAATGAAGAAAGACAACGGTTTGCAAAATGACTCGCAATAGTCAAGATGATAATAATCTATTATCTATTAAAAGTAATATAATAGACTTTATTTATACCCATATAAATCTTACGAACAACGTATAAGACATTGCCTCCTATAAATCTTATCAAATAAAGACAAAGAGTATGTGCTTAAACTTTACATGACTTAGGGTAAAATTATTGGTGAGTCTTGAGACAAGATTTACATTAATCTTACAAGACTCATTCAAAACTCCCAATAATCTACCAAAATCTTGATAAAATTTTAAGTTTAGTCTTAGAAATCCAAGACTCAACTTAAGACTTTTGTGGGCCTCAAACATGTTTTTAAGGGAAGTAATTCAATGAATAGACTCCATGTGGCATAATTTAATTTTCATTCTTTTTTTTTTAATCCAACATTTTTGTCTAGTGAGATGAAAATGTAGAGATTAAGGTGAATCTGACTAATAATGTATAGAGTTTTAGGTCTGAACAATAAAATAATAATAAAAGTTAGTTGAAAGCTGATGTGGCAAAGTTTTAAGACTTTGTTAAATCTTGCCAATAATTATAGCCTTAGTTCATCTAAGTGCTTCACAATAATTTTCAGTAATATTGTTATGATACATCCATGCGTATGTACTGATATGCTAGTTTTATGAACTCAATAAACCAAGCCAAAAGAACAACTAAGATCATCATAATATCATACTAATCAATATATATATATAAAAGAGGCTTTTTTCAGGCAACGAGAGAGTCTCCAACTATTTCAAAACACTATTTTATTTTTTATTGATAAAACTACCTTACACATAATTTTATTAGGCTAATTAAATATTAAATAAAATATATTATATTATATAAAGATTGAATTTTAATATTATCAACTTTTCAATATTATATTCATACCTATACTTTCAAGTTATGGTTAAACTCTTAAATTTTGATTATATTTTTTAAATTAATTATTTTCCTAATAATATTATCAACTTTTCAACTTTTTAGAAACTCTTTAAATAAAAGTTAAATTCATAACTATTATTTGTCCCACGTTGGAAAATAATGTAGATGTGCTAAAAATATTACATATAAATAATAGAATTTTCCCACATTGAAAAAATAATAATGTGGGTAATCCTATGATTATAAATAGGAGTCATCCTTAAACCTAATGTATCAATCCAAAAATTTTGAATCTCTTAAATATTGTCTTAGAGATCTCTAAAAAAGTTTGTAGATGTAATGAATATACTATGTATAAATAGTAAAATTGTCCCACATCATAAAATTAACATAAGGTGGGTGATCCTATGATTAAATATAGGAATCATTCTTGGATCTTATATAACAAACTAAAATATTTTAAATCTCTTAAGTATTGTCTTAGAGATCTCTTAAAAGTTTGTCTATTATTATCTTCACAATTGTTAAATTTACATCATCAAAAATTAATTTTAAAAGGTATTATTAAAAAAATTGAAGTATTGTAAAAAAAAAATTATGAAGATAATATAGTTAGATTCGTGGTGAAAAAAAACCCTGAAAAGTATAGAAACTCATATTATTTGAACATATTCGGTGTAATTTTTAGTATATTATTTGTCATACATTGAAAAATAATGTAGTTGTGGTGAATATATTATCTATACATAGTAGAATTGTCTCACATCAGAAAATCATCATAAGGTGGGTGATCTTATGATTACAAATAGGAACCATATTTGGAACTAAAGTTTCAACCCAAAGTTTTTTGAGCCTCTTACATATTGTCTTACAAAACTCTTAAAATTTGTATTATAATTTTCACTATAGTGAAATTTACATCATTAAAAATTAATTTAGAAAAGTATCATAAATAATAATTTTGATGGTAAACTATTTAATGTGTTATTTGTTCCACATTAAAAAAAACAATGTAGGTAACGTGACTTGTGAATTTATACTACGTATAAATATCAAAATTTGTACCACATTAAAAAATTATCATTAAGTGGAGTGATCATAAATATGATAATCGCACGAGCTTTTAAACTATTTTTTTATATTTTTATGTTAATAAATGACTTTAAAATTTTAATAAATGACATTTAAAATATTTTTTTATTATTTTAATATTAATATAACAGTTTAGTAACAGTTAAGAAATAAATATTATATGAAAAAAGATGGTGTAATACTTAGTTTGTTATTAGTCCCACATTGAAGAATAATGTATGTGTGGTGAATATATTACTTATAAATTGTAAATTATCCCACATTGAAAAATTATTACGGAGTATAACATAAGGTGATCATATGTTTATAAATATGAGTCATCCTTGAATTTCGGTATAAACCTACAATATTTTAAGTCTCTTAATCATTGTTTTGGATAACTCTTACCAAAATGGAATTATAATAGTCACAATAGTTAAATTTACATTATTAAAAATTAATTTAGAAAATTATCATAAATAATAATTTTGATGATAAATTACTTAATGTGTTATTAGTCTCACATTGAAAAATAATGTAATTGTGGAAAATATATATACTAAGTATGATTATAAATAGGAGTCGTTTAGTCTCTTAAGTATTGGTTTAATGAACCTTTAAAATTTTGTATTATTAATTCCATAATAATGAAATTTACATAATCAAACTTAATTTAGTCGTATAGTCTCTTAAGTTATTTCTCCCACATTGAAATATAATACAAGTGTGGTAAATATATTACGTATAAATAGGTATATTGTCCCATATCAGAAAATTATCATAAGCTAGGGTGATCCTATAATTATAAATAAGATTCATCCTTGGAACTTAGATATCAACCCATAATCTTTTGAGTATCTTAAATACTATCTTAGAGAGCTCTTAAAAATTTGTATCCACATTAGTGAAACTTACATCATCAAAAATTAATTTAGGAAAATATCATTAAAAAATAAAGTGAAAAATATTTTATTTATCTCAATATACATTTCCTATATTATATTTAAGTGGTGTTTATAATTTGTATATAAATTTTTTTACATTCAATTCACAAAAACTATAGTGAAAATGAGTCATCTTTCAACTTAGATATTCACCCAAAATCTTTTGAATCTTTCAAGTATTATCTTTCAGAGATTTTAAAAGTTTGTATTATTATTTCTACCTTAATGAAATTTACATCATCAAAATTAATCTAGGAAAGTATCGTATATAATAATTTTAATGGTAACTACCAAATTTGTTATTTGTCTCACATTGAAAAGTAATGTAAGTGTGGTTAATATACTATGTATATATAAATAGAAGAATTGTCCCACATCGGAGAAATATCATAAGCTGGGATGATCACGCGATTTCAATGATATTTTCCTATATTATATTCAAGTGGTATTTATAGTTTGTATATAAAATTTTGTACATTCAATTCACAAAAATATTGTGAAAATGAGTCATCTTTCAACTTAGATATTCACCCAAAATCTTTTGAATCTCTCAAGTATTATCTTTCAGAGATCTTAAAAGTTTGTATTATTATTTCTACCTTAATGAAATTTACATTATCAAAATTAATTTAGAAAATATCGTATATAATAATTTTAATGGTAACTTCCAAATATGTTATTTGTCTCACATTGAAAAGTAATCAAGTATGGTGAATATACTATTTATAAATAGAAGAATTGTCCCACATCGGAGAAATATCATAAGCTGGGATGAACACGCGATTATAAATAAGAGTCGTCCTTAAAACTTAGAGATGAACCCAAAGTCATTTAAGTCTCTCAAATACAGCGCCCTTCGTCCCGGTCATTTGTTTGCCTTTTTTTAGGAGTATTTTAGTCAAAGGCAAACAAATGATTAAGACGAAGATAGTATTATTTTAGAGAGCTCTTAAAATTTTGTATTAATTATGAAAATAATATAATTAGATTTGTGATAAAAAAAAAAATGCTATCATTACAGTATAGAATATCATATTATTTGCATATACTTTGTGTAATTCTTAGTATGTTATATATCTCACATTGAAAAATAATGTATGTGTGGTGAATATACTAATAACTATAAATAGTCTATATCGAACAATTAGCATAAGGTGCGGTGAACAACCCAAAATCTTTTGAGTTTCTTAAACATTGTCTTAGTGAGCTTAATTCTTAGGTACTTTGAATCATTTTTCGAGTCATAATATAGATCAAATATAACTTGAGACCCGACAAGGTTGGTAACATATGTTTAAAATAGAATAAGTTGAATCAATATATCAATATTATTTTTTAAAAAATTACGGAGTATATTCTATTATAATCTTAAAACTTCAAAAGTTTATTTTTATATGTTAACTGTTATAGGAAAATTACGAAAATGACATTAACGTAAACCCGTGCATCGCACGGGCATGAAATCTAGTTGGATAATAACATAAGACAAGGACATTAGTGATACACATGGTGGAAAATAGGTGTCACATTGCAATCATCATTAAAACAAAGTTAGTACTGTTTAATCGTCGAAGGTAATACACAAGTACCATCGTATTTGGCTTGACAAACCCACACACTAAAATTAAGAACGAATCAAAATCAAACAAATTTATGACAACCCAAACTCCAAGAAACAAACCTAAGCAAGCTTTTTCATAATTAAAGAGGGTGTAACCAGCAAATCACAAATTCACATTAGAAAACTTTAGGTAATACTCCGTATATCATAAGAAAACAACTATTTAACGTGTTCATAAGAAAATTCATGTTTTCGTCTTTGCTCAGCGGTATGCTTGCCCAACTAATCAAATCTCAATAAATAATCATGGAGTATAACTGAAACATACCTTGATTAGCGGAATACTATAGTTAGTTTTGATATTAACCTCCTGACTATCAGATTAGATCTTAATAATATATGAACAAATTAAGACTATTAATTCCTTAGCTTTTCGCTCAGTCGGTTAAAACTCGTGCTGATAACGTGTTGTGAAATAAAGAGAGACATAATTATAAAGAGAAGTTAAGAGAGAAAGTAAGGAAGACATAACTTTATTATTATTCCATTATGAGAGGTTTTATAAGTCGTCACAGCCTTATCAAACAAAACTCAAATAGTAGTATTTCGAGTGTCGAACTACAAGGATGGTTTAGTTTTACTTAGCAAAATTTTGGTCTAGTTTAGTCTAAACAAAGGGAGTTGATATGATCAATTAAACTAAAGACTAATAAATAATATATAATTAAGCAAAAACAATATAACAACGATTTATCAAGATCGGAAAGAGACTACGGATATGGGTTCACTAATGGGATAGAGGTATAGTCTAATGTGATCGATGCAAGGGTTTCTAGGAGGTATCTAGGTAAGTCGATCTCATCTTTCGACGAAAAACAAACCCAAAGTTAGGTCCAATTAAGCTTTCGCTCTAATCAAGCAAAACCCACTAATCTACACAACACAAGGCATGTAAAAGTCTAGGCTTTCACCTAAGACAAGATAACATAAGATAAACACCAAGCTTTCACTTAATCAATTCTTCAAACACCTTGCAAGCATGAGACTAGAGAATAAACTCCAACAAACTAACAAGCAATCTAATATAGGGGTAGAAATTTCCATAAATTAAATATATTCTAGTATCCTATTATATTAAGATATGGACATCCATATAATTAGGAACAAAGCTACGCCTGGGTCGTAGGGCCTCGGCCCGGGCTAGCTTTTAAAGAATAAGTAAAATATAAGTGGGTTGGTATTCATAGAAGTGAATAAAAATGGGAGTGGTAAAGATGATTTTGTTTTTGCTTCTTATTTTTTTTTTTTTTTTTACTTTTAAACACTCTTTTATATTGTGAACAAAGACTCTTTCAATTGGACACTATTTACACAATATTTAGCAAGGACGGACACATATTTTATCCAAATTGATATTTGTATGACATTAATCCCATTTTAGTTTATAACAAAACCATCTTATAAGAGTTTTATTACTCCGTATTATTTATGTTTCTAGTTTTATTCATCAGATAGGTTATTAATACATCGCTCTATAAAATATTGAGTAAATTTGTTTAAAAAATTAATATGTCCTTCAATAATTAAACAAGAATATACTCCTTCCAATTAATCATGTTGTTCCCTCTTCTATTTTGAGCTAAGTGTGGTGATATTCCATCTTTTCTTATTTGTGAATAGTTGTGTGGTCCAAGTTTAATTGAATGTGGGGTAGTGTGTTTTGTATGGTCCAAATTGATTTCTTTAATCCTTGTGTCCAAAAGAAAAGGGAACAACATGGTTAATTGAAGGGAGTATATAACTTGGTAATTTGTATGTTTTAAATATTAATTTAAAAGCCTATTAAATATAAACAACGTTGACCTAACAATCTGAGGCCCTTGGTGAATGAATAGAATCGACGAAATTAAAATCGTCTGTGGTGCTTATTTTGTCCTAGCTCCGCATGCCTATAATATTACATAACAGTTTGTTGTTTTATAAAATGTAGAGTAATCACGCAAAAAAAAAGGAAAAAAAATCAAAATATGCGATTGGGCAAGCTGTAAGTTAGTACGATTGAGGTCCATCCCTGAGCATATGTATTATGTATGCATGTCAATGACCAAAGGACTACTTTTTCTACTTTGGATTAAGATGACGAAGGTATCTTTTCAAAGTTTCAAACCTAGAATCTGTTGAATAATACCCACCTCAGTCAAAAGCCATACTATTTTTGCTATCTCTTCCCTCACATTCATCCATACATTACTTATACGGAGTATTTCAGAAGTCTATTCCTATCTCTACTTTTCTTACCCTCTTAAAACATGATAAAGTTTTTTTGTTTGAGATCAGTATGCTCTGCCGGTTGTATCACGAATTTGGCTGGTATGGTGCATTATTGATGCACCTAATTTTCTACGATAACTCTCTCTTAAGACGGATATATACGTCGTAAGTTAAAATGGGTCAAGTAATATCTCACTTGCATGGATAAGACAAAATGGAATGTTTAAGGAATGACAAGATGTTTGTCCTATCTATATAAATGGGAGTGATAAGTCGTTACCGGTAAAACTCGGTACCACCTTAATTAAAATAATAAAAAAAAATTGAGAAAATAAGAATCAAATTTTTAGATTTTGCGCCTAGCTTAATGGGTAATACTCTAACTTCACCTAACTAAACTTGGGAAATATTATGATTTGAAAATAAAAATCCATCTATTGTAAATATTATCTTTGCGAAGTAGTCCAATTCAACAAGTTGGTTCATATTATCATAGACAAACTTTCAAGGATGGTGAATCCATTTAGCATGAATAAAATTAGGAAGACTTTATGGTGCATTTCATCAGTGGCTTTGGGGGTATGTTTTTCAAGTTTACTAAATCAGGAATCAAAAATTTATAGCATATGATTACTTCGTGAATTTTAGTTGATTGATTACCAGACTTCCACAAATGACTACATATGGCCTCAAAAAATTCAAAATGAGAGATAATTTGACGACAATTTTGCTATGGAGTATATCGTAAACAAACTTGTAAATTTCATTGATGAACCCTAGATTTAATTTGTAGACCCAAATCGCAAAATCTTAAAAAAACAATTCCTAACCCAGTTTACCAACATATTCAGGATGCTAATAATTCTTATATAATTGAATTAGAATTTCTATCAAAAAAAAGTAACCTTCCTAAAATACCCCTCTAAGTGAAAAGTTTTGAATTTTAAAAGACTTCAAAAAAGGGATTAATTTACAAAAATACTTCGAACTCAGTACCACCATGTTGCGCCACCTTATTTTCCCTATACAAATGGGTCATTAGTTAACCCATCTTAAACCTTAAGATGGATATTTTCCTCTGAAATGAGAATTTGTGAATTTTCTAAATCATCATATACAGAGTACATAGTAATTATCAAACTTTTACCTTTTTTTCTTTCGTCTTAAAAATATGGGAAAGGTAGTATTCCGCTTTCATGGTCATTGTTTTACGTATTTATTTATTTTAAGGTATCTCATTCATTTGTTTACATTTTCTATTCTGTGAAGGTTTTTGTTAACAATTTGATCATTGGACACTATTATCTACTCCGTATTTGTTATCCATCAATTACAACTACAAATGATCCCCTCGTTTTGGCCTTTGTACCTAAATTAAAGGTAAAGAAATGAAAGGTTGGAAAGAATAGTACGAGCTGGAACGGACCTGACACGACGGGTCATAAGGCAGGCCGTGGCGAAGGAATTAGTGCTTTGGCACGACACAACACGAGCATAATGGACGTGGCACGGTCAAGCATAATGGATTAGAAGTAAATAATTTCAAAAAAACGCACACATAGAAACACCCCACACACGACGATGGCACGACAGGGCAAGGCTCTGACCGACCCATGGGACGGGCTACGACGAAAGGAGATGAGTTGGGCCAGGCCTGGGAATGGCACGAGGGACCACCAACCCATGCCTGGTCGGGCATGGGGGGAGGGCTAAGCAAGACCGGCCGGCATGTAGCCCGGCCTGACCCACCCGATTATTTGTTCTAGTCACAAGTTGTTGAAACTTTGAAACAAGTTGTATTCTTTGTTTGGTACTAGTTACTAGTTATAGCTGGCAAACCAGACATGGGCACGTTAAGCGGCCTGAGCACGACACGGTTCTGGCCCGACTTGGTACGGTCACGGTGAACATTACGGGTCGACACGCGCACGACACGTCTAGTTCTAGAGTGTAACACGGCAAGGGAGTTAGTTCTTTGGCACGACACGACATAAGCACGATAAGCCACACACAATGGATCACGAGTAATAAATAATTAAAAAAAGAACATAAAAACACTCCATGCATGATGGTGGCATGACACGACACGACCTCGACTGGGCCATGGGCCAAGCCACGGCAGGATGGGCTGAGTACTACTATAACAAAATATTACTCGCTACATATCATATTGATATTAGTCTTTCAATATAATATAAAATACTCTTTATATATTAGAGAAAGTGGAAGATCAATAAAATAAGGAGGGTGTATGAAATAAATATCACAAATTCTCATTTCAGGCGGAAGTATCTCTCTAAAGCTTGATACATCAAATAACGACCCATTTGTATAAATTGAACAAACATCTTGTCTTTCCCTAGACATTGTATGTTTGTCTTATCCCTACAAATGAATTAGTACTAACCCCGTTTTAACTTAAAACAGAAATATCCGTTTTAAAATAGACTTATTAAATAAGTATATATAGAAGAAAAAGTTTAGAAAATGGTTGGATTTAAAGTTCTAAAAAAGACATAAAAGCTTAGATAAAACATTAATTACATCGATATGCACGTGAATTTGTCATACATTCTTAATTTAATTTCACTTTAATAAATGTTTATATCTCCTTTAGATGTATGTACAGTAGAAGATGCCTGAGTTATTTTGAAGACGGGTCAAATGTGACCATTTGTTAAATAATGAAATCGGTGGTGTAATGAGGGGATGATGTTATAATATAATTACATCTTCTCACCAAAAAAATTAAAATTTTTTATTAGTTTTTATTCACAACCCTCGCCTAAGAGTTATATTTATCATTACCTTTCAAGTTTATAGCTAAATGTGTGGTTATAAATAAGAAGTAGAAGTAAAACCGTGAAACTGGCACATGTAAAGCTCTCTTACATCGAAAAAATAGGAAAGAATAATTAACTTTACAAATCCAGAAGCTATTACATTTATTGTATGCCAACTCGTCTTACGATGGAACTTTTTGGATATATGAAGCGAACAATTTCTCCTTCTCAATGAGCGTGGCCTAAACCATGTGCAAAATTAATAAAAAAACATCTCAAAGTATGAGAAAAAAAATATATCTATTATTGTCACAAGTTGAAATATTACGGAGTACTATATACTCATAAAAAAAAAATTATTTCTATTCTTCAACGTATATGATGTACCATTGTAAATTAGCGATATAGAACCGTTATGGCCAATAATGAACTAATAAGTCTAAGGCTCTGTTTGGTAAGGCAGTTCAGGTACTTGTTTTGATTATAGTAGCTTTTTTGACAAAAATTCCAGATACTTGATTTCTTAACAATTGTTTGGCAAGTAGCTTATTTGCCTAAATAAGTTACCTGAAATGAAATGCTACATAGAGTAGCATTAGAGATTTCAAATACCTGATCTTGTATCATATTTTTTATCCTTTTAATTTATAATATTAAATAATTATCATACATTTTTATGTAATTTCACAAAACAATCAGCTACATCTTCACCTAGTTTGTCATACATTGTTTATAAAATCAGTTACCTTATCAGGTCTTACTTTTCAGCTACCTTATCAGCTACGTTTTCAGGTTTCAGTTAGCTTTTCAGTTTTCACCTATCTTTTCAGGTTCTAGTTACCTTTTCAGCTAATTTTACGAAACATAGTCTAATACTGGATTCATAGTTGATTTCTATTATTTGCCTAGTACATTATTAATGATACATTGATAGCGGAATAATATAATTAAAATGATATATAAAAACTCATTTTTTTCATTTAGGGATCTTTGTTAGAATGTAAATCCACATGTGAGTATCACACATTGTTGGAGACACGGAGAATGTACCACTTTATAACCAATGTACTTACTCCTCCTATTGCCAATTAGTTTAATAACATATGGAGTATAATTTATAGTTATAAATAACGTATGATTTATTTTTGCAAATATAATATATTAAATTTTTAAAATTGAAAGTAAATTTTGACTTTAACTATAACTCATTCTCATTTTTCACCCAAACCCAAGTTTCAATCAATCTCTTTCAGTTTTTCGACCTCTCATCCCTCGTTTATAAGTATCGATACGTTTAGGCGTGTGTCCGACAAGTGTCAGAGTCAGACATGGTATTGGATACGGGACTGCTGGTTAGGAGGAGTGTTCGTGCTACCTAGGTGTCTATCTACCCAAATTCGAGTTAACGCTCATACGCTGGATCTCCTCTTGTCATAGTCGGAGGCTCATCATGAGAGGTCGAAAGGCTTTCAATTTGTCGCCTTTATGACCACCCTCTTCAAATTTGTCGGCCTTGTCCTCTCGCACCCCCTTATTCTTAATTCCCTTATAGCAACCCCTCTTCAAATATGTGCCCTGTTAGTTACCCCTGTTAAAATATGTGTCCTTGTGGCCACCCATCATTATACTTTGTACCTTAGTGGCCACCCTTTTTGAACTTTGTGTTCTTGTGACCACCCTTCTTTATACTTTGTGCGCTTGATCGCCCTTATGGTCACCCCTCTTAAACTTTGTGCCCATAGAGCCATTTATGTTGCATTTTGGTTCTTATGACCACCCTCTTTATAATTTGTACCTTTGTAACCACCCCTTTTGAACTCTAGGGCCCTTGTGGACGTACCACCCCTCTATCGCCCTTATGGACATCCCTAATAAACTTAATCACCCATGAGACTACCCCTTATAAACTTGGTCACTAAAATAACCCCATTTAATCTTGGCTACCTTACTTCGCTACCTCTTTAATACAAGCTACCTCCCTCTGCCATAAGTGATAACAACATGTTCGCTCCATTGATGAAGAAAAACGTTGTTGCCTTAATCATTTCGCATTCATTATGTCAATTTTCAAGAATGGACATTCGCTCCGCACGTCCATCTTACGGGGAAATATTAGAAATATTCATATTATTTCTTATAACATTGTTATGTTATAATTAGGAAAGAAGTATTAGTAAAATTAAGAAACTAAATATTTAGTCATATTATGTCTCTTAGTTTAGTTAAGTACTTGACAATTTATTTATCAATTCATACCATCTTGAATAATACAATTACGTAATTGCTAAATCCCTCGAACAAATATTATTTTCTTTTCACCATCTCCTTACTACACCTATCCATAATTTTTCACCTTTATAACACCCAACTTTACCCACATATAATAGATGATTAATAAACAAAACAAAATAGCTTTTGAAAAAAGGAAATTATATCAAGTGAGATCTCTATTTGTAGAGTATGAAAAATTATAGACATTGTTGTAATTTTTATAATTTTCTGATTCGTAAAATTATAATTATAATCAATCGTATTTTATAATTACACTCCTTGCTATTTCTTTATTATTAAAGAAAATCCTCCCCCAATAACAACATGCCATGTGTAGGTGTGGAAGAAGGGTTGTGAGTGGAAATCTTGGGTGCACTCTCAACCTAATTAGAAGGGAGGTGGTGCATTTTTTTTTTATATTAAACAAAGAAAAATAAGATAGCGTCACCGGGTGGTACTCAAAATCAGCGCCACCAGGGGTATTTTTGTAAATTAAACATAAATACTCCCTCATATCCTCAATAACATTCCCCATTTCTATTTTCGTCTATTCACAATACTTTCCCTATTTCCTTTTTTGGTAAGTGTTTGTATGATCCAAATTTAATTGTATGGTGGGGTAGTGTATTTGTCTGGTCCAAATTTAATTATATGGTGGGTGGTATATTTTCTTAATTTTTGTGTTAAAGTGAAAGGGGAAGGTTATTGAGAATAGGAAGGAGTATCATTTTATGCAATTTTTCTTGAAAATAAAATCAATTCAATAAATAAAGGGTAAAACTGGAAATGTAAATGCTTGTTGTATGCAAACTGACCCAATTAGTAAGGAGCATCTGTAATCAAGAAACGCAGCCGGAAATTGACACAATTAAAAAACATAGAATTTTGATTCAGAGGGTATGTGACTCCTGGATTGATTGAAAAAATGTTAGTTTGCACATTTTGCCAGCAAATTTACATATACTATGAATTCCAATGACACATAATTCCAGCAAGGTACATTTTTGCCCTTAACATTATTTTCGATTAAAAATTGAAAATAAATTCTTTTTTAATTAATTTAATATATTATTTTAAGTCGGTGGTACTGAAATTAAGCGTCACCCGGTGACGTTCTATCACTAACCAATGTGGACCTTTCTCTAAACCTCTCCCTCCACCAAGGTGGTAAACATAGTCTAAGACTCATTTATTCACCCCCAAAAACTAGCAAAGACTTTTTTTCTGTTGCCAAAAGCAAATGAGAAAATTTTATCTTGAGAGAATTTATGACAGTAGCTTGCTATTTGCTCTCATCCCCCCATGTCATGTCAGGCATATTTTAACCTCTGGAGAATATCTTTTGGTTTATGGTAGTCTACAACTCGTGACAATATATGATTTAGTACATTAATTAATAGGAATTTATTCTATGATTCTCAACACATGTAAGCAATGGTAAGTTGTCAAGTTGTCAGCAATGTCATATTGCTTAATGCCGAGTTAGACTGCTATGAGAGATCAAGAATTGCAAAGAATATAATCTTGATTCACAATTAAGGTATCCGTTAGGTAATTACCCAATCGGCATCTTATCACCAAAATCTCTTTGGAATGATCATTTATATAATAATAATACAAAGTTATAAAGTAAACTTGAGACAAATGGGCTCATTCCACTATGATAGAAAATCAGCCTTGTTCTTAAAGAGACCATCTACAAACAAGAGTTGGCCCCAATGGTAAAGAGTCCGCCTCTTGGCCATGAAGTCAAAGGTTCAATTTTCATTGAGTTAAAATATACTTTAAGTTTTCAATGAGGCTGGTGGTCTGCTCTGACTTTAAAATGGAGAAAGCCTACCCATAAGTCCATAACCTATTAGCACCCAAAAGAAAAAAACTTAAAGAGATCAGGTATAATCATGTATAATAGTCGACTCTAACCTAAATTTTAAAGTATTTCTTAAGACAAAACAAACAAGAATTGCGATATGACGCTATCCGAATGTACTGAGTTTCAGTATCATCCTAATTAAAAAAACAGTAAACCAGTTGAGATATTGTCCGTTAATAAACTTATTAAAAGACCAATTATAGGCTGATAGAAAAATGGTATAAAAAGTAATAAAAGAAATAAATATACTATAAAATGGAGTACTAATAAAAATGGTTACAATGTTTGATAAAAATAGGTACAATTGTTATGAAAACATGCAACAAACAAAAGAGACATTGAGTTAGAATCCATAATAAAAAAATTACGAAAATTATATAAAGGGATACGATAAAATGGTCTCCAAATAACTTAGAGCGACACCGTCTCCAATTTTTTGTGATTAAAAAAAGGACAAATAAAAAATAAATGGATTTGCTTTCGATTTGGCATCATACACTTAAGGGTAAAAACGTAATAAGTATATATGAGCAAACTGAGATATGGTAAGATTCTAATTAAAGTTCAAAAATTGTCAACTATTTTCATGTATATCATTATCTTCGTCTTGTGCGTGGACTCATAGACTAACATATAGACCATAAATTTATTTCCAAGCATTGACATATAAGTTCACTAAAGATGCTAAAAGCAGAAATTTTAATTATAAAATGATCTATTTATTGACCCAATGTTTATTGAAAGTATATCAAACTTCAACTTAACTAATTAATCTATTGTAAATTATGTAAATGTTCGCTTCATAAGTTCAAGAAGGTTCACTCTAAAATTAATAAACAATAGAGGGAGTAATCATTTACCTTATAAAATGACAAACCCTCTTCTCTTTTATCAGTATAAGATAACACTCAAATGTGAAATTATTGAGTTTCTTCACAAAGTAGGATAAATTGGTATGATTTACGAGCTAGCTAGTACATGCATCAATAAAGAAAACTTAATTGTTTATTGTTGTTGGCTAATGAGTAATGACCTAAACCAAGCGCAATGTAATGATTTCAATAATTTATTATTAGGATTTTGTAATTAAGAACTTTTAGCGAGATAAACCTAAAGATATAAAAAGTTAATAACTCGTTTCATTGAATACGGACACTATCCGTCACAAGATGAAAACGAATGGTACCCCTTCCACAATATGCAAGTGGGAGGGCAAGTGAGAGAATCTATTTGCCCTCCAGTTGGCCTATCTACTTGCATATTGTGATATGGACACTATCCGTTTTCAGCTTGTGACGGATAATACCCGTCATTAATGAAAATCTGTAAAAATTTAAATGATACCTAGAGGTAGTCTTGACGGTTACGGGCATCAAAGCTAATAGTTTAATAGGAGGAAATCTATCAAAAACATCTAGTAAAGTATACACAATTTCATGTGGAACATTTGAGGCATACACTAAAGCCAAGAAAGACAAAGAAAGGCGGAGAAAATTTTTCAAAGTCAGAATTCTGAAATTCTCGAGTAATCTTTCATTCTTTTGGCAATTATTACATATACACACACTCGTGCACATAGATTCTTAAGGGGGCTCAACTTTGGATGATGACAACTTACAAAGGGAATCAAATCACACGTACACATTAGTAAAATTGAAGGCCAATAGTTAGTAACAAGTCTACATATAATGACTAGAGACTACAGAGACTTAAGGAATCTTTTCAACTATCAAGTGGCTCACTTCTTTCTCAATTTGCCCTACCTCTTTCAACATCCCTAGTTCCCTACTACTATAAATTTGGTGCTATCTTCTTCTTCCTTCCTCAACCTCTTCTCCCATTTTCATTTGTCACACCATTTTTAAGCATTAACAAGTTTCCGAGTTCCGGTCGAGACTCGACATGGATCATTACAGATCAACTGAGAATTCCGAGAGCGCGAGGCATGCATCGTCTCGATCATTACTCTTTTTTTACCAACTCTTTGTTACAAAACATTAGCCTAGTGTTTCATACTTCAACTAACTTATGATTTATCATGTTTTTATAGGGTTTGTTTGTGTTTCTTATATTGTGAAGAATAAATTCTACGATTAAAAAAATGTTAGATTGTATCATGAGAGCATCACTAGACCAATATAGATGCCAATTACAAAGACAAGGTTATTATTACATGCATAATTAAGGGTTTTGGTATGATATGTTATTATCTAACTAAAGCTTTTTGGATACGCAGAAACAAATGTGCAGCTTGTTATAGGCAGTTTAATCGTATGGAACACTTAGTTGATCATATGCGGACCACTTTCCACTCGGTCCATGAGCCCATGTGTGGTGTGTGTAGAAAGCGTTGCAGATCCTTTGAGTCTCTAAGGGAACACCTTATTGGTATATTACTAATTTCTTCATAACATAATATGGCACACCATCATAATATGGAGTATAAAACTCAACCAAATTTCGAGTAGATGACGATTAAAAAATTAACATTTCTTGAAAGCGTCTAATTAACAAGTTATGAAATTACATATGAAGTATGGAGTACACTATTATTCAGAGTTTTTGATATGTGACATAAGTTAAAGAGACGATGTAGTGTATAAGGAGTAGGCAGTATCATGTCAAGAAGCAACCATCATATAAATGTCAAACTAACTAAACAAACAACTGTCCCAATATCTCAAATATTTTAATTTAATTATTACTCTCTCAGTCAATAAATAATTGGGATGAATGGAATTATTTTTATACTCGAAATATGCAATAGTCATTGAGACATTGGAGTAATATTGTTTAATTGGTGATGGTATTTATATTCGCAGGACCATTGCCAAAGATTGAATGTGCAAAGGTGTTTAGTAGCAAAGGGTGCAACATATGCCTGACTATCCTGGACAGCCCTAATACCCTTAGAATGCACCGAGCAACATGCCAACTCCCTCGCCCAAATGTATAATTCTAAACCTTACAATTATTTACATGTAGTAAATATATCTAAAATACTCCCTACTTTTTAATTTTTGTATAGACGATGCAAATATTGAAAATTTCAAATGAGGGAATATATGAAACTCTAGAAGATTTTGTTAACGCAATAGAAGCTTTATTCTTGTAACGACTTTGCAGGCACTGCTTTCGCGAATGGCTAACTTGGGAGTTTTTGATGATGTAAAGATCGATACCAGTCGAGGAAGAACTCCGAAAGTAGTTGCACTTGCTTGCAAAATGGTAGGCGGAGGCAGTGACGGATCTCTCGATGTTTGTGGTAGGGTTTGCTTGACCGATGAGTATGATAACATCATATTTCATACCTATGTCAAGCCTCAATTCCCAGTCACTAATTACAGGTATACCCGCTATGTCGTTTCTTGGCACCTATGTTATTCAAACTCGTTTCTAACTATAAATTCTAATAAGTGTCACATTGAATGGTTCAATTAACACAACGCGGTTTTTATAAAATGTGAATTAACGGGGTTGGTTATGGTAATTCTCGATCCAATAATAATTTACGATATTTGCTAACATACATAAAATGATTGTCGAAAATATATAGATACGAAACAACAGGTATAAGGCCGGAATACTTGAGGGACGCAATGCCATTGAAACAAGTACAAAGAAAAATTCAAGAATTCCTTTGCAATGGGGAAGCTGTATGGAAGATTCGGTCAAGAGGAGGAAAAGCTAGGATTCTTGTAGGGCATGGCCTTGATCATGACCTTGAATGCTTAGGAATGGAATATCCTTCTATTATGATAAGGTATGGACATAAGGCTTTACGTACGCATTGATTGTTCATGTATATATCTTGGAACATTTTACCGATTACAAAGAATCATATAAGAATCATCATACTATATACAAAGTTTTTATTTGAAAAATTTGTGTGTCCTCCTGAAGGACGGTACTTCTTACACTCAAGACATTATAATATTTCTTTCTGGTTCACTTCTTCTACGTGCAAGGAGGACGGTACTTCTAGAGGACACAAGAAATTTTCCTTTTATTTTATTAGTGTTAATCTAATTTAATCGTTTTGTTTTACAGAGATACTGCAAAATATCCTCCATTGATGAAAACAAGTAAACTAAGCAATTCACTAAAATACCTTGCACAAGCATACCTTGGGTAAGTTTCCAAATCCCTACTCAAAAGATTATGGTATGGCACTGTTTGGTAAACAACGAGTTAATATCAACAAAGTAATGAATTTAAAATACACTCTCTTCAAGTCGTTGTTTTGTTTCCAATTTTTTTTCATTCAAATCGTTTTTTGTTCCCTCTTTTTTTATATGGTAAGTTTTGTGTGGTTGAAAATCAATTGTACGTAGGTAATGTATTTTGTATGTTCCAATTCTTATGCCCTAAAGAAAAGGTACCAAATTAGCGACTTAAAAGGATAAAAAATTAATTGTATGACTAGTAATAAGGCCATAAGGGTTTGGCCAACAATTATTAGAGATCACTAATAAACAATCTCTCTAGTCTCTATATATAATTAGTTTAACTAAGTTAAGGTTGTACGAGGTTTAGTTAACAATTGATTTCCTTTGATCATAAAGGTATGATATTCAAACGGGGATCCAAGATCCATATGAAGACTGTGTTTCAACCATGAAACTATACATGAGAATGAGAACTCAATATCACAAGGCCGAAGATAATCCATTAGCAAATGAACCACAAAATCGAAATACTTTCGCACAATGGAGAGAACCGGAGCTTGGGAGAATGTCGTCGGAGGAATTGCTAAGCATCTCAAGATCGGATTTTTACTGTTGGTGCTTGGACTTGAAAGGATATGCATAATTATTAAGATTATTATGATTAAAGGGCTAACGAAATGAAGAATTCTTTAAAAAATGATAAGAAATGTCAACAACTTTGACATATATATGGCTTTACAATTTGGAATAAGATTATCTAGATCAAAAGATTGGTTGTTTATTTAGCTAGATGGTGAAATTGCTTTTACAACATTATTACAACACTCGTGTAATTCTTGAATTTTCAATCTTGTATGAAAGGCGTGATTTTAATTTTTAATGAAATTTTAAGTCATTACATATATTGTTAGGTACATGGACTATGTAGGATCGTATGAATGTGAAAGCTAAATTTTTGGAAATGATTTTGTAACATCTATCTCAAAATTGCAAGCATAATGACAATATGAATAATAATAATAATAATAATAGCTTGGAACGTATTGTCACCGCGTCTGGGCCTGGTTTTGGGGATTGGCAGTGGCGCCTTGCCACTTTCCCTTTTCATCTGGGTGGGCTCGGTGTTTATGCTGCCGGGGATGTTTTTCATTATGCTTTTCTAGCGTCCCGTTTGCAGTCTGCTGATTTGCAGGCTAAGCTACTTCGGTCTTCAGGTATTGTGGATTCTGGTCCAACTTTCGACGATGCATTGCGGGTGTTCTCTGAGACTACAGGTTCTTCCTTTTTACGTGATCCTAGTGAAATCGCTGCCCCTAAACTTATGAAGAAACTGGCAGATATATATTTTGCGAGGATTGCTGCTACTGCGGAATCTGTATTCTCTTTGACACCGCGTCAGCTTGCGTTATGGAAGTCTCAGCAGGGTGCCCACGCCTCTGATTGGTTGCGCGCGGTTCCTATCTCTGGGTTGGGTCAGACTATGAACCGGAGGACTTACCGTAGTGTGCTGGGGTATCGCCTTGGTGTCCCGTTATTCACGGTAACTAGGCCTTGTCCTGCTTGCTCTCGGGTTTTTGCTGATGATGTGTATGGGGACCACGCTGTTTCTTGTACTGGTACTGTGGGGGTTAAGCATCGGCATAACCTCGTTCGTGACACCTTATTCGACATATGCTATAGGGCTGGTATTTCTTCGGGCAAGGAGGTTGATATCGGTTTGGTTGACGGGCATGGCGGATCTCTTCGACCTGCGGATTTGCTACTTTATTCGTGGGACAGAGGACGTGATGTGTGTGTTGATTTGACAGGGTCTTCCCCCTTGACTCAGACTGGGATGTCTGATTTTGTGCCGGGACGGGTTGTTGCTGATGCTGCTCAGCGCAAATGTACTAAGTATAGGGATTTATGCGCGACTGCTGGCTATGGTTTCCTACCCTTTTCTTTCTCTTCGCTTGGGGAGCTGGGCTCGGATGCTGTTGACTTGCTTAAGCGGATCCAGAAGTTCTCGATATCTCAGGATGCTGGGGCTCGGGTGGCCGCTTATATCTTTACTAGGCTTAGTTTCTCTATAGCTAAGGGGGTGGGGGCCCAGATTGTCTCTCGGCTCCCCACCAACTTCTTGTAAACTTTACATTTTATTTTAATGAAAGCTGCGCGCATCATATAATAATAATAATAATAATAATAATAATAATAATAATAAATAAAAAGAATATTTACGTTTTGAAACATAAACTCCTCAAATAACTTGAAGGGTGGTCAATCCAAAACAAGTTAATGTACTTTATTAATTGAAATGACAAATACAATTTAATTAGGGGGCTGCGAAACATCGTCGACGTTTTATAAAACATCGTCGACGTTTTTTAAAAAAAAGACCACTAGTACCCTTTTCTCTCCTTTCTCTCTCTAACTTTTTCTCTAAAATTCTAAAACCTTATAAAATAATCTAAACAACTTCCACAAAAATTTGAAAGACGGTTTTCATTTAAAATTAAACGGTAGTCAATGGCGGACAACGATTCATCGTCGACATTTTTTTTCTTTGTTTCAAACTCTTTAACATTATTTCAAAAGCGATCAAAAACGTATAAAACGTTATTTCTATAGCGATTGATAACTTTACGAGAAAAAATATAAATTTTACACGAATTAAACTACATATGTTTTAGAAAAAATATAAATTTACGAGAATAATACGTCCATCGATAACAAAGAAAAAAAATGTCGACACCCTACACCAACGTCCAGACCAGACGTTGGTCACTGATACCAACGTCCAGACTGAACGTTGGTGTCACTGACCAACGTCCAGACCAGACGTTGGTCACTGATACCAACGTTCAGTCTGGACGTTGGTATCAGTGACCAACGTCTGGTCTGGACGTTGGTCAGTGACACCAACGTTCAGTCTGGACGTTGGTATCAGTGACCAACGTCTGGTCTGGATGTTGGTCAGTGACACCAACGTTCAGTCTGGACGTTGGTATCAGTGACCAACGTCCATTCTACGCGTCAATATCCTAAACCAACGGCTAATTCAACCTCCATTGCACAATACAAGCGTCCAAACTCAATCCAACAACAATCAAAACCCGTCTTCAACAACACAACACAATCACTAAACTAATTCTAATTCTAATTTGAAAAACAAACAACAATTTACTAACAATAACTACTAATTCAAATAATAACTAATTAAAAGAAGGAAACTTACTTGAACAAGGGGTAGCGGCAGCGAACACGGGGGGGGCACTGTCGTGGGGGTCGTGGCGGCACTGTGGTTGTAACACCCTCAAATTTGCGGAAAGAAAAAAAATAATTTAAATACATAAAAGATATGAGAATACGTAACAAAGGTGTCATAACTTAAAAAGGTTCATTACAAAACGGAAATAATATTATACAAAAGAAATATACAAGACGGGAGACATATCTCCCGTATAAATACGGAAATAAAAAGAGTATATAATAATATACAATCTAAGAACCGAATATAGGTCCAAGGTAAATACGTCGCTCGCTAGCTCGTCAATGTACCCAATGTATGCATCACAAACCTGCCAACCGCATTAAATATAAACACGGAAGCCACAGTCAGTGGGGAGTAACTCCGAGTTCTCCCAGCCACGAAATGTCGAGTTTAATAAAACATGAATAACATAAAAGCAATGTATATGAAAAATACAAAACCTTAACATACGATATGCTTTTCATGTTATGGAACAAATAACTAACATATAACCTATCATATGAAATCTATCATGTGAATCTGTTAATAATCTATAGCACGAGATAGGGAAGCTGGTATGCTAGCTCAGAGGTTACCATTAACATGGCCATGATACACTCAAACCCTAATCAACACGTAATCATGTGAATCAGTTAACAATCGGTAATCCAAACTCTATCAATCCTAGCCGGCTTGCATCTCACCTTCTAGAACTCATAGAATCATACAAACATGAAAGACCAATAGCTCTACAAACAGGCATAAGTTCTCAGGACAGTCAATAGAAGACTTCTGTAACTCGAGGCTATACCACAAGGTAGGAAAACATCCTAGTCCTAGACTGATCAGACCTAGCGACAACAGCTATTCCATTCCCCGTCCCATGCCATAACCGTACATGAGAAACTCTACTAGGCGACCCCCTAAGCAGAGATGGCTAGTACTTAAGCTGGCTCCATTCCCAAAATGAAATAGGCAGCCATGCCCCGACTTGGATATAAACCCACCAAGCCGAGACACAAAAGCTATCAAGCAGTGAACTCCATATGCTCTTTAAAGATAGTACGGCCTATCAATGTCATGGTCCAAGATACTCATTTAGAATTAGAATGGTCAAGACGCCATATACTCATAATTCTCTATGGGTACTTAGTCAACACGACACATAATCAGTCAATCACATTCACTGGACAACATCCTATCATGTGACTAATTGCATATAAATTCATAATCATATCATATCGCCTCATATCTACTAAGGCTTATTCATTCATTAAATAAAACCTTACTTGAAGACAAATCCCCGACCCGAGTCCCGCGACGGGTCATCAGTCAAAACGTGGCTGACTAGATCTTAGTTTGACCAAACCCGTTTGGTCAAACCGGCTAGAAACAGAGTCTTTACCACATAGACTTGATCATAAAAATCCTCATATTCATTACATGTTATTTTATTAAAACTTCTAACATGTGAATTATTTAATCTTACTAAAACCCGTTTGACTTAAAGGATATCAAATTAAAATATAATCTCGTATTATAATTTCTAACATGTGAGAAATAATAATTTTATGAAAAACCTTTTTAATTAAATATTTTACTTATTAACATTTCCCACTTGCTAAATATTACCAAACACGATAAATTAACACTAAACTCAAAAACCGTCACAAGTCCAACAAGGTGACTTTTGGGCTGATTTGGGCCGGACCAAACATGGGCCTGGACTGGCCCACGGGCTGTTTGGGCTGTTTTGGGTTTTTTTTTTATCGACTTTACTAAAACCGTTTCCTAATATTTCCCGCATGCTTTAACATATTTAAAACCCGTCAAAACAACAACCAAACAATCAAACATCGACACAACACCAACCGACCAAATCCGGACCAATCCAGACCGGACCAGGACCAGCCTGAACCGGGCCTGAACCGGCCGGTTTGGGCTGGTTTTTCCGGCCTTTCTTCACGGTTCAAACAACCCAAAATTCCAAATAAATTCTAACATGTTTTTAATTAACAACATCCATTTTTAAACATCCAATTCAACCATCATCATACAAAATCATGGTTATAAATAAATCATACAATATGTCAAGAACACTAACATGATAAAAATTCCATACAACATAAAAATCATTACTACTTATCATGATACTACCAAAAACCATAAATCATAATAACATGAACAAAAACAAAAGATGAACCAAAACAAAAGAAACAAAGGCTATGTAACATTAAATCGTCGAGTAACTCGGAATCGTTACCTTAGCTAGCAAGATCAATTAGCACCAAAATAAGAAGTATAAAATGAAATCCGTCTACTAATACTTCACCAAATATACGAGTCCCCAAACTCGTCTTCAACATCTTCCCCTATAAGAAATGACAAGAAAAACATTATTAGAACTTAACTTGATTTTCCATAATTAAATGTTGAAAACGATTTTGTCGGATTTGAAATAAAACCGTACTTGAAGATGGAGAGCGAAGAGGAGGTTCTAGAAATATAAGTTAGGACGGATTTAATTAAGAAATGAAGGTTTTATGATGATTTTGCTCAAGAACGACGAAGAACAGATGAAGAACGCTCAAGAAACGATTAAAGAAAGTGTTATTTTGATCTTAATTTTGATTTATTGTAAAAATGAAAAGTTGTTAGTGAGTAAAGTGGGTGAGTGAGCCGTGTGTTTATAGAGGAAATAATGAGTCGGGTTTTGAAATTGTTGTTACGGAATTGACTCGGGTTTAATAATTATATTACGGTAATTGATTAGATATAAATATATATTAAGTTAATTATATTAAATATCAAGATATTATGTTATTATAATCAAAAGAAAGACAAATATCTAGTCCTATTAGAGGACCAAGGAGCCGTGTGGTATGGTGAGAAAACGGATCTGATTTCGAGCGTTTTGCGTAATTTTCGTTAACTGATCGATAAAGTTAATAAATTTCTAGATATTATTATTAGTTTAATCAAAACAATTAGAATATCTAATTGTGAGTGGAAAAAGATGACATGGGCGTGTGACTCATGCCAAAGTCGGGTTTCGGGTTTTGTTTCGGGATTTACGATGAGTCGGGGATAGTTAAATGATTCCCGGGTTAAAACCGTAAAAGTTATTCTTTAAATTCCGAATAAATTCAAAATAATTATAGTAAATTATGATAAATCATAATAAATCTTAATAAAAATAAATTAAAAATATTATTTTTTTTAAATAACATTTCGGTCTTCAAACTTGCAAGGCGAGTCGGGAAAAGTCAACGAAAGTCAAAGTCGACTTAAAAGTCGAGAAAAGTCAAAGATGACTTAAAAGTCAAGAAAAGTTTATGACGACTTAAAAGTCAAGAAAAGTCAATGACGACTTTAAAAAGTCAAGAAAAGTCAAAGACGACTTAAAAGTCAAGAAAAGTCAAAGATAACTAAAAACGGGATTTTCATGAAATCTCTCAGAAATTCCAAATACGAACTCAGAATTTCAAAATACGACTCGAAACAATAAATTCTATTTTAAAAACTTAAGTCTGCTGTAAAGTGTTAGTAAATATTTTTACTAGAAAAATTGGGTACTTTTCGGGTTGTTACAATCACCCCTCCTTTTAAAAAGTTTCGTCCGCGAAACTTAGAAGAAGGAAAGTAACATATATGTAGGTCTATTTCAAAACTGTTAAAAATATACTTGTAATAAAAATACTGGGTCTTATCAATGGAACGGAAGGTTCTCATCTGCAGTTTAAGAACATCGACGTTCCAAGTCAAAGACTTTAAAAGATACATTTTCGCATCAATAAATGAGAAAACTAGTTATCGAACGTCTCCAATAACAAGTCTCAACACTCCTTGATGGTAAAATACTTGAAATCATAAAACATTTCAAAAAGCTTTTAGTTCAAAAACTTCATAGTAAAAGTAATAACTCTATTATCTATGCCTAAAATTTCTAACTAAAGCTTATAGTAATCTATCTAAGAAAAATGATAATCGATAGAAGGAACTGAATATTTGAAAGAATAAATCAAACAGAAATAGGAAAGAAAGAAGGAGATTTACCTCAAGCAAAGAGCTCGGGATATTTAGCTAACATTTTAGCTTCGGGTTCCCAAGTTTCTGATTCGACGTTTCCACAACGCCAAAGGATACGCACTAAAGATACCACCTTGTTTCTGAGTTGTTTGTTAGCCCTTTCAAGTATACGAATCGGCCTCTCTTCCAAAGCCAAATTAGGTTCCAAGTCCAAGACTTCTTCTGGAATAATATGACTCGGATCACTGATATACTTCTTCAATTGCGAAACATGGAACACATCATGAACTTTACTCAAGTTCGGAGGTAATTCCAGACGATAAGCAACAGGACCAACTCTTTTAAGCACACGAAACGGTCCAATATATTTTGGACTCAACTTTCCCTTCACTCCAAACCGTTTCACTCCTTTCATTGGTGACACTTTAAGGAATACCCGGTCATCAACATCAAATTCAAGTGGTCGACGACGAACATCGGCATAGATTTCTGTCTATCTTGAGCGGCTTTCATTCGCTCTCGAATGACTTGAACTTGATCAATTGTTTCAGTCACTATGTCGGGACTCAACATATGATCATCCTGGACTTGATCCAAACAAACAGGACTACGGCATTTCCTACCGTATAAAGCCTCGTACGTTGACATCTTGATAGAAGCATGATAACTGTTGTTATAAGAAAATTCCACCAGAGGTAAACATTTCTCCCAAGAAGCATGAAAGTCTAAAGCACAAGCCCGAAGAAGATCTTCCAAAGTTTGGATCGTTCTCTCGGTTTGACAATCAGTAGCGGCATGAAATGCTTTGCTCATCAACAATTTACTACCCCTTGCTTCTTGCAAAGCCGTCCAGAAATCGGAACTGAATCTCGGATCACGATCTGAAACAATATCTTTAGGAACTCCATGGTAGCGTACTATCTCTCTCACATAGGCCTCAGCTAAGACCTCTATATTCCAAGTTTCTTTGATAGGCACGAATCTGGCACACTTGGTTAAACGGTCCACAATAACCCAGATGGCATTCATTCCCTTAGAAGTTTTAGGTAAAGCCATCACAAAGTCCATAGAAATAGACTCCCATTTCCAAAGAGGAATTTCCAAAGGTTGTAACAAACCTCCGGGTCTTTGATGTTCAATCTTCCCCTTCTGACAAGTAAGACATTTACTAACATACTCCTTTACTTCAATCTTCATCCTAGGCCACCAAACTTGGTCTCAAATCTTTATACATTTTGGTCCACCACGGATGAATAGAAT